>JAUJYS010002561.1:0-14557 GCA_033995665.1 Melogona broelemanni | reverse complement strand
TCTTAGGAACTGGTTCCTTTCCTAGGAACTGGTTCCTTTCGTTTCAACTGGTTCCATTTTTCATAAACTTAGGAACCCCTAGGTTTGTTTTTATTTTTGAGGAACTATTGAATAGTAGAACGGAAATTGGTTCCTTTTCTGAGGAACTGGAACAGGGGTTCCTTTTCTAAATAAAGTGTTCCTTTTGTCATAACTTTAAATTTTCTACGAGTACAAGTTTCCAAAGTGTGTCGACAGCATCAAACGAAAATTGCTATGTCAATAAATAGCGATAGATTTAGGGTGTTAGCACACGCCAGAAATACGTCTGACCAATGGGAGTATTCAAGCGTCTATCCAAAGTTTGATCTACACTGTTTTTGGCCAGGCTAATCAATATCGAGCTTTCGGAAAGTGCCGTCCAAACAGAACAGATCTTCGTAGGCCTTGGACTTGCCCATTCTTTTTGATTCGTCGGCTTTATACGTCTCTTCCAGTTTCATGTAATCTTTTAATTCGTCGAGTGCTTTTTCGCTTTTGTCTGAAACGGTGAAAGATAACATGATTTTAGATATTTATTTTACACATGTTCCAAACTGTATTCATTTTTCTCTCATAGGAAACAATATGTACGAACAGTTTGTCCATTGTTATCAGAGAGACAAATAAATTGACTTACTCGAATATTGGGGCTTTAATTTACCTCAGATTGGAGCATTCGTTTTATTAAATTTGAATTGCAGTCGAAATAATTTTCATTTGAGTTCATTTCGCCCAAGGAAACAATTGAGAAGGTTAGCTTCATTCATCTAAAGCAGTGTTTTCCAAACTGTTTGGCTCGCGGAGCCCTTTTCAGAATCAATTTCGATGGCGGAGCCCGCAGGATGGAACAACTAACCTATATAGTCCTGTAGACACCCAGCGGTTCCTCCATACTCCTTGGGAAGACATTCGGGTGGAATGACCGTGTGCAGCGATTCCAATTTGTTTCCGTGCACTTTGACCTAGACCAAGAAAAATTTGGAAAGCGATTAAATTTCAAACTTAAGCTGGTGACATGTTGTGAAATGAGAGTAACTGGAATGTGCCTTGCTTAGAAAACATACCCGGTCCAACATCTTCTTCTTCATGAACACCTTGACTATGGCGAACACGGCTTCAAAGATGGTGGGTGGATAGATGTAGTTCAAACTCTTGGTGCGGACAGGCATGCAGTCCTAAAAAGAAAAATAAAAGATTTGTTAAATTCACAATATCGTTGATGTAAATCTGTAAACAAATGTAAAATTCATGTTTTGGCAAATTAAGGCAGTTGGCAAAATATTGCCAAGTATTTTTTTTATTATTATTTACCATTTGCAACCAAATAACAAAGATGCCATTACATATAGAAGCCGATCATGTCTTATCAATTTAATTTTAGGTCTATTTTTCGACAGATGTTCAGCATTGGTCACGATTAGGGTTAGCAGAATTCCGCCGTCTCATGCAATATTTTGGGTAAGCAAAACTTTTGTATTATAACGATTTGTGTGATCATTTTTTGTTTTGGGTGCTACAGTGCTGCAGTGCTGGGTTGGAACGGAACGAAAAAGTTCCATTCCTAGGAACATGTTCCTTTTCTGAGGAACTTAGGAGCACACAGGTTTCTTTTATTTCTGTAGGAACTGTAGCGGGAACTGGTTCCTTTTTTCATGGGATGAACGGGAACTGGAACCGGTTCCTTTTTAAAAGAAACAAACCCAACACTGCTGCTACGGTACAAAGGTGAAAATTTCTATTAATCCGAGTGGCATGTTACCTGCCAAGCCATCATCATTTTCTTGCTGGCGCTGGGTGGGAACATGGCCGCATGAGCACCACCGAAATCGGTCAAATCCGAAATGATGACGCTGCCGCAGATTTGTGTTTGTTCGTCGAGCAGGGTTAAATCGACCAGAAGGAAGTTGATCCTCATAATGTCTTCGAGTTTCACGCGGGACGGGTCGAAAACACCTTTAAAAAACGAGGATAGGGGGAAAAGTTGTAGAAATGTCGCGTGGTGTTGTAAGGTGGCAGATTTCTGCATTCATGAGAGTGGGTTCAAATCTCTACCAAGACCACCTTTCGAGCGACTGCTCGAAAAGAAATTTGACTTACCCATTTTTACCAGAATGATTCGTCTTCCTTGGTCATCGTATCCCAAAGGAACGCAGACTCTAAAAACAAAGAGAACCATATTTGACCTTCTTACTTGATCCAAGGTTATTTATGCGTACAAACATAAATGATACAAGAGGCACAAATAAAATGATTCGCCGATCTGAGACGAATTGAACGGGATTTGCGTGTTTGCACGTTAAATGTAGAAACACGCAATCTCGTCCATCCTTTTCTCGTCTCAGTTCGGCGAATTACTTTATTTGTGCCTCTTTCTAAGCATACATCACCTTGGATTATATCGGGGATTAACATTTTAATTCATTAATCCATCAAATCGAATTATTGCTTGGCAAATTTCTTGAAAGTCCCTAATATTGTTTTCAATATTAGTAATCAATAATTAGTTTTCAATATCGAACTCTGCCTCTTCCAAGCTGAAGGCAACTGGTTCATTCAGTCCAAGCGTGATGGCTCTTTATTTCAAGAATGTGTTTTAAGAATCAAGAATTACCCCGACTTGAACAGACTCCTTAATCCTGGATTGTCCAGACCCCTGTTGGTGTACCATTCAGGTATGGCGCCTTTCAACGTGTAATAGTTATCCATCTTTTCCTTGGCACGCTCGATACTGAATTTGCAATTTCGCAGAAATCGCAAGAGAAATGCATCATCTAAAAACAGAAAACGCAAACGGTTTCTTTCGTAAAAATTTGATGACAAATTACAAATTGAAATGAATTGCATTCCCAACTTTAATTTGGCAAATTTTTAACAAATGTTCACTACCCTTTGTACCGCGGTAGAGGAAATGGAAATTCGAAACCCACCTGGGAGGTTTGTTTGGGACGAAAATACTTTGAATGAAAATTACTGATTAAAATAACATTAAATAAAATCTATGAAATAAAGTCCTATAGTTAAGGCATATTTAATCTGTCAGTTATAGTTGGACAAACATATTAAAACTGTCCTCTGTAACTGACAGATTAACTACCGTACTTTGTTTCACGGATTTTATTTATTTTAAGCAATAATTTTCATTGAATTCTACATCTGTCTCGGTGTGTGCATTTTTACACCACCATCGAACATACTTTGGTTAGCTACCTTAACAGTTAAAAAAAATGCAAATTGGTTGAAAGATTCGTACCTGTCCTTCCATGGATGTGTGGCTGCTTGAGGAGCCACTGTCTCAAGGCTTCAATATCAGCTGCCCGACGCGCAGGTTCCTCATTTAATTCTTTAAGAGCCCTTGCCTGTAACTCGGGGCTCAAATTGCACACGTATTTTTCCGTTTTCGCACTCATGGCAATTTCGGAACCTGGAAAACTACCACCAACTCAACTCGGTAAGCAAAATAGCACAAAGAAATAATGTAGAGGGAGATAAGTCTCGGAACATGCAAGGGATCACTGATAATCTTTACTCGCATATCTTAATCAGTCGTCGTTTCAAACATTTCGAGTACTCTGCTGACTGTCGATCATCGGCCGATAAAGACACTCAGGGTCGCAGAGATTAAAAAAATACAACTTAGGATTAAGTCCAATATAATCTTTTCGTGAATTATTATGTTCTCAAGTTTAACAGTTATAGCTAGACATTTTTTTTTAAATTCCAGAACTATTTTTTGTCACTATGGAAATGTGTGTGGGTCACATTTTCGCCAGTATCCCAAGATTGAATAAACGAAAGATTGCGCCGGGAATCAAACCCGGGACCGTCCGCACCGCAGTCAGTTCAATACCGACTGGGCTAGACGGATCGTACATAAATTATGTTTCTTTATAGTTATTGGCAACAACGTTATACCTGTTTCAGGTGTATTGTTGTAGAAAGATACAACCTCGTATATTTAAAATTCTAAAAATAAAGTGCTCAATTAATTTTTATTTTAATTATAAAATTGATATACGGTCATACGAACTATGTCTGGGTTGAGTTGTAATCTGGATCAGAGTAAAACTAGATCAAATATCACTAGACCTCCACTTGAAAGATTTAATAATTTTACAGATAATTCAATTTTATTTCTGTATCTTCGAACACAACGTGTATCTAATAACGTAAATTGACAAAAGTGAAACAGACCTCGGTAGTCCAAATAATTACTTTTTATTTGCTTTAATATTAAATCATCTTGAATAATTGTAATACTTTATCAGACTACACCATTTGCAACACTTTGATATGAAAACCTGGAAACTGCATCATGTTAATATTGTCATGATCTACCCTTAAAAATTCAACAATTTAGAAAGTCAAACGTAACTGAAACTAAATGTTTCCAATGAACCAAAAATCCTAAATAATAAGAGATAGCATGTGTACGAAATTTATATTTTAGTGTGTATAAAACCCGTGGAAGCTGTTTGTGGTATTGATAAAATATTAATACATTCACCACTAGTTATTATGAAAGTAAACCCATTTATCAATTAATTCGTATACCTCTTACAGCTGACATCGTGCTTGATTAACGATTTTTTCGTGGCGTTAACCATTGTTGCTTTCAACAATTATTTCTTTGAGTGCACCAATAATTACCAAATTATTTTTTTGTGACATACAAAGTACATGTTGCAATGAACTTATTTCAGTGAATTAGCAGTTTTTCTCTTCAAATTGCTGCAACTGAGTATTAAATAACACTTGGCTACAGATCACGTATGATCACAATAATCACATCAATAATACGAAACCGAAGAATTGAATCGCCACCTAACAAACGACATGGCCGAAGAACAGCAACTGATGTGAGCCGAATTAATTGATTATTTATTTATTTCAATTGCAGCATTTCGTCGTTAAATAATAAAGTAGCAAAAAAGCGAAATTAAAATAGAAACAATAATAATGATAAAATATTGCCGATTAAAAGTGTTAACAAAGTTTTAATTCGGCTAACATCAGGCAGGTTATTACACCAAACGTCGTAGTCGACGAAACCATCTTCCTACTTATTTTATTGTTCTTAACACTCCTAAGAAATCACAGTTTTCTGCGAGACGATCACTTGATAAAATCGTCGCGATTCCTGACCAAACGAAAAAGGGTCACTTCCGATCATGTGTTAAAGTTTGGCGTTGGGCAGTATTCCCTCAATGGGGACTGGTTTCTTGTGTCCGCACAGATCCACGTTGCAGGTGATTTTCCATTCCCCGCTGTCCGTGAAAACCATTCGGTTAATGTAGAGGGAGGACTTTTCTAGTTCGGCCAAGGTCTTGTCGTAGTTGAGAATGGGCGTTTCACTCAGTCCAGTGATGTCTGGGTCCCGTTCGTACAGATCGTCTCCTGAATTACAAAATTATTGGTTCAATTTGTGATCGATCCACAGAAGTAAACAATCCCAACATTATATCATCAATTCACAGAACTGATTTTTTTTTTTAGATCACCGTAATGCCTAGTACACTACAGGATTACTGCACCTTCGGATCTCTATGGAGATAGGTGAGGGGCAGGGAAGGGAAGGGGAATGGCAGCTGGAATAGCCAGGCTGCAGGATCCACCCCTAAGCTCTAATTAGTGAAAAGGAACCAGATCCAGTTCCCATTTCAGTTGTTCGAAAAAGGCACCAGTTCCCGTTCCGGTTCCTCAAAAATGAAAAGGAACCTGGGCGTTCCTGAGTTCCTAAGAAAAAGGAATCAGGATCTTTTCTAGGAACGAAAAATGAAAAGGAACCTGGGCGTTCCTCAGTTCCTAAGAAAAAGGAATCAAGATCTTTCCTAGGAACGGAATTTTTCCGTTCCGTTCCTACCCAACACTGGTATTTCGATCGGGAATTGAAATCGTCATCACGGCCAGAACAGCTCGAAGCGCAACAGGACACCACTAATGAAGATACGACGAGTAATTTTTGGTGGGATGGAGGTCTCAAGAGGACAGGTGACAGCGGTCATCGCACGGTGTTCGCCGGAGAGTCATTCTCGTCCAATTTAATCGTCACCTATCGCTTCGACCCGCCCTTCTTCCAATCCCCACTCCCCCTCCACCACCCCCATCCCACTGGTGGGTGCTAAGGTGGGTAGGTGGTGAGGTGTGTGGCGCATCTTCTGACACCGTCGATTAGTGTGCCTGGAAACCCAGAGCGCGCGCTAGACATACAGGGGTTACACAGAATAATGCAAACACCACTATTTGTCCACCTTATTACAACTGTTTCCATTATTTTGTTCAACCCCTCTATACAAAGCTGCTGTTAAGAAACACACACACAGACAAACAAGAGAAAACAGACAATCTCTTTTTTCAGATGACACAATGACGCGATGAGAGGGGGTGGAGGGGGTTTGATACGGAAGAGCAGGGGGTGGGGGTGTTATCGCGAGGATTGGATGGATGGATGGAAAGAGAGAGAGAGCGGGCGAGTAGAATAGAACAGAGAAAAAAAAATGGACTGTCTGTAGACAATGATTGCATCGGCTACATCATAAAGGCGCGGTTTTGCTTTTGGCGGCGGGGACATCATCGACTAGACAGGCCTGGTGGATCTCACTCGCTCACTTTGACACACGTGCGATGACGTCACGCTCTCTCGCCGGGTGATGGACAACGAGTGTGGAGGTGGTAGAGATTGAGGTGGGCGAGTGACGGATTGACAGCGCCGCCTGGTTGGTCAAGCAGGAAGGTATTGGGTAGCGTTGTGGTCGTTAGCGTCATGATGGATATTCAATTCCCGACTAAGGGACCTCCGAACTGCCTTTCGGGTGGGTTTTAATTTTTTAATTTAATTAAAAAAAAATAATACTAAATCATTTTTTATATTAATTTAATTTTTATGAATAGTAGAAAAAAGCTGGGTTGCGACAAAGCAAAAAAAATAGGCAGAGTGGCTCAAAATTGGCCAATAATCCGTTAAGGTTAAGTAAGAAATCAACAGCAACATCATTTAATTTTTTAAACGAATTATTGTACTGCACCCAACTGGTTTACATAATTAGTTTACTCTTATAGTCGAAAAGTCGAGAATAGCAACACAGACTCAATTCAGTTCTGTACGAATCAGTTGTCATAGAAAAGGTCATTTTGAAGCACCGCCCCCGCCACCCGCCCATCTACCCACTCAGCGCATCTCTTTGCCGATGAGACTGGCACGCGCGCGCGCGCACGCGCTGGCGAAATGGAACGTGCTCCGCTTGATCGCTATGATGCGCTGCGCCACTTGTGAGCGCTCTCTCTTTCTCTCTCTCGTTCTCTCTTGCCGAGTTTGTCACACGATTGATTGGTGAAAGGTTGATGTCGCCTTTTGATGGCGGCGATCACGCGCACGCCGCCTCCTCCTCCGCTCCACCTCCGCTCCACAACAACCCGCTCTCCAACCGCTCTCTTGGAGCGGGCGACACCTGGTGACAGTTGGGCTAAACTACGTTTCCTCCCCCTCCCTCCCACCTCCGTATCTATGCACGTGCAAATAGTGGGTTAGTACAGAATAGACTGCGTAAAATATATTGGGAAAGCTGGTTTTTTGCGCCGTTTAGGTTAGTCATTTTTTATTTCTTTCTTCTTCAGGAGATGACCTGAACTCATATGAGGTCGATCCGAGATTGAATGAAGATTGACAGTTGACGTTGTTTTACAGATTACTTATTTATGTGGTTGTCTATTCTGGATACTGGTTCAGTTCGGATGACGGAATTTCGAAATCAGCTGTTTCGTAAGCAAAAAGATGTGTTTTTTTTTTTCAAATGGGAAAAATAAATTTTACTTCGAAGAAGAACTTTGAAATAAAATTAAAAAAACTGTCAAAACAGCTCAGAATCGGGCTTTTTAAAAACTTTCTATTAAGATGTCTTGAGTGTTGATAGTTTGTCTGTTTGGACATCATTACGGCCCTTTTAAAACAACTTGCACACGTCCTTGAAATTTTGGAATCTGGTAGACATCGCGGTAGACATTCAGGTTGTTCTTCAAGTTGAACGTTTACAACATTTAGTTGAACGCGATTGGCCTACATTTGCCTAAAAGACTCCATAATGAAAGTTTTTTTCGGAAAAACGGAGATTTGTGCATTTACTTGTTTTTTTTTTTAATTTACCCAACCTAAACCATGAATCCAAGATGGCGGCCGTCCATTGCACGTGCTGATCCAAGCTCCACGTGCTGATCCAAGCTCCTTCCCTGCCCTCCCCTCCCCGTTCATGGGACTGCCTGCGTGCGGTCCACCTTCCACCACCCCCTTCTTCCCCTTGCATATCCCCTCCCGAGCAACACGCTTGTAATGTCCTACAAGGTATTATAAACTTAGGCCAGGTCTCCTCTCGGCGCGAATAAATTTGTCTGTCGGCCTCCCTGCCTGTCCCGGGACAGCAACGACACCCCCCCACCCCCCACCCCATTGTGGCAGAAGCTCGATTCGGCGCGCAAGAAAATCTGTTGTCATTTGTTTCGCCTGTCTTTTCTATTTTTTTATTGCGCATGTCCACTGTACTAAGACTCACGAACCAAGCAAGGAACCAATCAGGGAGCAGAATATAAATTGCAAAAAAAAAAAAAAAAACATTTCTTAATTAATATTTACAATCTAATCAGCAGACAGGCGGCATCATGCACAGCTCATTAAAAATAAACCGACATCACACCAAAACGAAATGTGTTTCTGTTCCCCTTGAATAGATTCAATTGTTTCGCGAGTTTTACCAGATTCCAAAATTCACGTGGGGAAATATCACGTGAAGGGAAAGGCGAGATTCCAAGGCCATATTCCAAAATTCAACGGAATTTTACCAGATTCCAGTCTCTAGGACGTGTGTAAGTTGGTTTAAAAAGGTCGCAATGATGTCCAAACAGACAAAAATACAACTCAAGTTGTTACATCTGAATATATTTATTTACTTTTGTTTTTTTAACACTCAAGTTATCTGAATATAAAGTTTTTAAAAAGAAACTAAGACGTGCCAATAAGTTCCTCAGGAATAAAACGTATTTTCTCGGAAGCCGCTCTGTTCCCTGCCAAAACATTTGGTCCCAGGTCATAGCATGCTAAGGTCTGAGGAGGCGAAGGGTGGAGGTGAGGTGGAGGTGAGGTGGTGGGTTGAGTTTTAGAAGAAGTGGTTGTTGCTGTTCAAGCGCCGTCACGTCCAAACAGCACGTTGACAACTATTTATCTGCAGTCACCTCTCTCTCCCTGTCTGTACCTGTCTCCCTGTCGGACCTCAGTCAAGTCAAAAGAGCGAGATCGTGTGTGCTGTGTGCGAGGTATACAAACGCCAACAGGACATACATCACCCTGTCACTCGCCAATATCATCGCATCGCCAAAGCCCTCCTACCTACAGCCACGCACACGTGTGCACCTGTAGGCACGGTGGCCTGGTAGTGGAGGCTAGAGCACTGGCTCGTGGTGGACCGTGGACGAATAATAAATATCACGTGGACGAGAATCACGTGGGGAAATATCACGTGGAGGGAAAAGCGACCAATGGTGAGCGACAGCGCGGATACGCCACGTAAAAAAAAAAAAAAAAAAAATTGCACGTGGAAATCATCATAGCGGATTTTCATTCAACGGATTTTCTAAACGTCAGGATTCAAACCCAGAACTTTGGGTGTTCTAAATCGAACGTCGATTATATGTTTCTGTTTCTGTTGAACCACCGCGGTCGATCGAACAGAAAATACGTTACATACGCGTGGTCTGGGAAGCTTTTGTAACCTAATACACCTATCGAAGCAATTTTTGCTTGAGCGAACTTGCTGGACATTGGTGACACATTGGGCCTAAGAGATCAACATAGCCGTCTTAAAATCGCGGTAGACAGATGGCAGGCACCATTTTGACCGGGGTATTTGCGAAAAACGATACACGTTGATTTTGTGCAGAAGCGGAGTTTAGCCACAGTATTTGACGTGTACATATGCAAATTATCAGTCTGCCTCCCCACCCTCCCCCTCTTCACTCCCTACTACCAAACGGAGTAAACAAAATGCGGCAGTCTTATGTAAATGACGTCAATCTCTTCACGTACAGGGGTTGGACAATATAACGAGAACATATCTGTTTGTGCACCTTATAGACAGCTGTTTCCATTATTTTGTCCAACCCCTGTATATGCAAAGTAAGCGTGATGTCATCCATACGTTGTTTTACGGTCTGTGTGTGTTCACAAGTTGCGGTATTTGATGGGGGGGAACTGCCCGGGGCGGCGGAAAAGCAAACAAACTAGGAGAAAGTGAGGGAAGGACACTATTTTGACTTGCACCAATGCCACATCGATGGGCGACTATGTAAGGCAGCAGGTTCAAATTGCCGTCTTGTATTCGCCTCGCTAAATTCGCATTCGAGGCATTCGATTCTGCATTTGATGCGATTTGTAATTGTAAACATAAGTGTATGTAATCCTACTAACAAATGACAAACGGAATAGCCGTAAGTTCAATCGAAAACGATCCAATGTTTTGTAATTGTAATTTATAACACGGACCTGCACAACCACCATCGCCTATCCGTCGTCTAGTCCTGAGTTTGTGTGGCACGCCGCCGCCACCGTCAAATGGCGCTCGGATCGCCAGCGAGGTTGCAAAGGGGGGTGAAAGTCTGGCTGAGAGAGTGAGAGAGTGAGTGAGTGGAGAGACAGATTTACGGGCTTGTGGTGTAGGCGGATGGTGGCGGAGAGGATGGCGGCGGCAGACTCAAAACTCGTAAATCGCGCCGCCACACCGCCATTTTTGACACCTGCCTCCCGAGCTCACGCTGCCTGCACTGGACTGAACTGACGACTGCCTCTCTCTCTGTTCAATCTCTCACCCACCCCCACCCCCTCCCCTCCCTCCTAGTGGGGGTGGGTGAGGGCATTCGAGAGACCAATACCTGGAATTAATGGAAACTGTGAAACCGTGCCACCTGAGAAGCCACTTGTCGCTGCTTGGATTTCAAACACTGTGTGTTGTCTATGGGGGACTGTTGGGAATCAGTTTAAGCGTGGTCACTAGTTGTGGTCTGGTGGTGGGGGACGAACTGGGGATCGCAATTAGTTTATGAACCCCTTCTCCGTAGCTCCGTTAGTCAGCTAAAAATTGATTGGATTGATATAAAATTTGGTACAAATATACAGGGTGGCTCAGAAAAAAAGATCCAGTCACAAATGTCGTTATATAGTTTCTATTTTATTGTACCGATTCGTTTAATTTTTTTTTACAAATACACTACTAAGACTGAGACTAAGAGTACTTAGTACTAAGTACTAAGACTGCTCGAAAATAGCTTAAAGGTTCGCCTATATTTACTCCATATTTGTGCCAAATGCCATAACAATCCGGTCACTTTTTGCAGAGTTATGAAGCTAGGACGGGAGGTAACGCAAACTTATGAATTACGGTGTATAATGTCACGAGCTTATATGCAAATGCGCATCGTGTTTTTCAATGGATAACGACTGACAATTATTTCGAATTCTCAAATAGCTTTTGTGTGTGACGTGAAGCACCCACCCACTCCACTCCCTCTATCCCACCTCTTCACCACCACTTCCCTCCCACCCCATGACAAGATCTATATTCGTCGCAGAATGAAGGCACACTGACATTTGTCAGTTTATGAACGCCGCCACTCTATTCGCTTTTTACGACGGGTGTGACCCGCTTTATGTAAAACACGATGAGTCAGAGACAGACTGACGTTACACGTGCGGCCACCTCTCAATGCGCCAAGAAGGTGATGGACGTGGTTTAGCACGTGGGATTATTCGCACCCACAAAACACCCACCCACTATCCAAATTGACCCGCTTGTGGTTCGCCTTGACCCGTGCGTTCGTGGCGCCATCTCTTTTTATTTATTATAATTTTGTTTTATTAAATCACAGTAGTGCTTAGTGCACTACAGGATTACTGCACCCTCATGTCTCTATGGAGATGTGCGAGGGACAGGGAAGGGAAGGGGGATGCAGCTAGAATAGCCAGGCTGCCGGGAATCCACCCCTAAGCTCTGGACTCCCTAATGGAAGCTCAGGGGTGACGAATAAACGAAAGCCTGCTAGGGGAATCGAACCCGGGACCGTCGGCTTCGTAGGATGTTGCCATACCCACTGAGCCATCGGTACATACATATAAATTGCGGCTCCAAGTGCTCACAGGGTTGCCCGTCCCCGCCTTCACTGCCTGTCGTCTCGTTTGCATATATTCTCAACAGTTGATTTTTATGGCTGTGGGGTCGAGAAGGGAAACCCGGCTCCGAGAGACTACATTAGGGGGTGTAAGGGGGAGGGGGTGGGGTAACCTCTACCGCCCCACGCTGCGCAACCAAACGCACACAGGTTGTCAGAAAAATTGTTGGTTGAGCCTCACGGGGGCCTCCCCCCTCCCACCCAACCACCCCCCTCCCATAGACTGATTGACACGAGTTATCTGGAACAGCCGTTTTTTGTAATTCCTCTAACCCGTTTTTCCCCAAACGTTATTTAGCGCACACGCGTGTCAGGACTCAGGATCCCTCGAAACCACACGTGTTAAATACGATTAGATCAATCATCATGGGAGAGTATTTCGCTCACCTTCGCTACCCATTTGCAAAACGAGTGTCGTGTGGCCTAGTGGTTAGCACGTTCGCTTACCATGCCCTTAATCGCGGGTTCAATTCCCAACCGATACCTCCCGATATTGTTTGGGGGCGAGAATAATTCGTACCTAAATTCCTTCGGAATAAAAGTAAAGCTGTGGGACACATGCCTGTACGTTGTCAAGTAAACCGTAGAAGATCCCTACCTAGGTTAAAAGAAAGTGGCTGTAGTGGAGGTACGGCCGCAACGTATGATACGACGTGGGCCCGTGCAAGTACGTTGTCGGCTACACACATTTAGGGGGAGTTTCAAGGTCACGGTCATCTTGTCAAGTATACTCCATTCTTTTATTATTACCAGTCAAGACCAATCTTCTGTCCCTTTAAAATATTAACTCACTTTTCATTGTCTTTAATATTTATTTTTTGGATCGTTCTTTATAATTTGCCGTAATGTGTCGCTAATAACCAATAACGCGACTTTCGTTTCATCAAGATTTCTAATTCTACCCTCGTATCCACGAGCAAAAGACGTACGTCAAAATAATAACAAATCAGAAATGATAGATCGCTAGATGGCGCCACCAGGAAGCCGTAAAGTGAGGGAGGGGGTGCTAAGTTTGTGCGTAGTTCGCGTCGGCATGTAGCGACACTGTATAGCCAGGTAGGTAGCAGCCAGTAACAATTCGCCGAAAACGTTTGTTTAGCAAAACAATTGTTTCAAAATATTGTTGGTTGGATAGTTGAACAGGGGCGGTTCATGTCGAAGTTGCCAAATGAGGAGTGGGAGGGGGTGGGGTGGGGTGGCGGGGAGAGGGGAGGTTGTTCAACACGTGTAATAGCCGTTGTTAGTGCATCGAACAGAAAAGGGGGCGAAACAACTGTTCAGCAAAGATGGAGAGACGCAGTGAGAGAAAAACTCGCAGCGCGCCGGAGCCCTGTCAGCTTTCTTTTATTTATTTATTTTTTGGCTTTATTTTAGTTGGCTTGATTAACTGCCTCTCTTTTCCTCTCTCTCCAGGGCTGCAACAGTCACCTATGTAACACGGCACACGCTGTGGGTGGTATATACAGGGGGTTGGACAAAATAATGAAAACAGATCTGTTGATGCACCTTAAAGAGCTGTTTCCATTATTTTGTCCAACCCCCGGCGCAAACATATACAGGGGATGGACAAAATAATGGAAACAATCTGTTCGTGCGCCGTATACATCTGTTTCCACTATTTTGTCCAACCCCTGTAGATTTCAAAATGCACGTGCGCTGCTTGTCGCAGACATACAGGTGTTGGACAAAATAATGGAAACAGATCGGTTGGTGCATCGTATAAGAGCTGTTTCCACTATTTTGTCCAACCCCTGTACTAGCTGCTTGGCTTGGTAGTGTGCGTGCTCTAAAGGTAGAAAACGTGGCTTTGTGAAAGCCAACACTGGTACTGTACAGCACACTGTGTGTCCAATTCGCTTCGATTGGGTGGAACTGGATTTTCACGTGCTTAGTTGGCCGGCGAAAAATGTACCCAGCGCCATCTAACGACAATGTACTGTACTGCAAAAAAAAAGGGGGGGGGGTGGGGAGAAAGAGAGAACTAAAATATAAACAAACGTTTGTGTTCGGGGTTTGAGATTCTGAACGCAACCCACGGTCGTTGATTGAGTCATTAAAATGGCGCTTGAGGTTTACATAAAAAGTGGGACGTATCGTGATTGGAGTAGGGTAAAGGGAAGGGGAGGGGAATTGAAATGATTTGGCCCAAAAAAAACGGTGGGACTTTTTTTTATTTAACGAGTAGCGTGAGCTCGGCGGTGTGCAGGAGCCGTGACACGAACTCTCGCTCGCTCTCTGCCTTTTCCATTGTTCAATTAATATTTTTATTGCCATCTTGTTGTTTTGTTGCGGTTATTGCGTTTAATCAAGTCACTCTTTTTATATAGACAAAGCC
>JAUJYS010002560.1:0-14558 GCA_033995665.1 Melogona broelemanni | reverse complement strand
CTGACATTCCCCATCCCTTCCCTTCCCTGCCTCTCTCCCATCTCCATAGAGACATGAGGGTGCAGTAATCCTGTAGTTCACTAGGCACTACTGTGATTTAAAAAAAAAAAAAAAATACTGACGTTGAGGGAGGGGATCGTGGTTATTGATATTTTGCAGTAATTTTCTTATTTTTATTTCCAATTACTGCTGTGAATATCACTACCAGAGATTATTTGCCCCTCGTTTTGCTACGGCGTTATATCAGGGCCATATTTTCACCGATAACTCTGGATCGAATAAACGAGAGCACCAGCCGGGAATCGAACCCGGGGCCGACCACAGGCTCTTGCAATACCGACTGGGCTGCGAGACGTACTAGACCCTCGTTTCCCAAACTGTGCTCCTGGAACCTGGAAAATAAAATAAATTGTAATTCTCCATTAAAATTGGTATCCTATTAGAGGCTCGCTCCGCCATTGAAATTGATTCTAAAAAGGGCTCCGCGAGCCAAAAACTTTGAGAAACACTGTACGGGTACTACACTGTCCGATGTTATATGAATTTATATGAATCTATAAGTAGCATTGCATTGATTTATTGATTTCATATTGTTATGCTCCAGAAAATATACATCTCAAATACAGTATCTCGCCACTAGCTTTTTATTCGCCTGACGTCATAAGGCGTCACTTATGACCGAGTAGTAGACCTGCGTGATCAAAATAGTGTAGACACGTTGATGCTTGTCTAGACTGAAGGGGGATATAATGGAATTGGGTTGCTCTTGGCAATCGGAGTGACAAAATAACAAGATCTGAATCGCCCTTGTTTAAATGTCAAATGATATGGCGAACTCGATATATCTGCTGCACGTTCCGTGTATAAACACTAGCAGCTGCAAACAGACGTCGACTCCCCGCCCTCTACCACGTGAATCCCCCCGACGCCGGATTCGTTGCCTAGACGCCCGTGCAAGCGAACGCGGTCCGATAGAAATTAGAACGCGCGCGGGCGGACGCGCTGACGATCACGTGACCCGCTCGCAGCCATTCGAGCCAGCCGCTTGTCTAAAGGTGGCTTGATTCCGCTCTCATCTCTCTAGACAGTGAGGTGGGCTCGTACAGGGTTGGTCAAAATAATGGAAACAAATCTGTTTGTGCACCTTCTTGAGCTGTTTCCATCATTTTGTTCAATCCCTGCATATAACGGGTGCAATGGTATACTCGTATACCGACCGATGTTGGTATACTCGTAGGCGAGAGCACACCAGAGTGATTCTTTTCTTTCAGTTAACAAGAAAAATGGCAAAGTTCGTGCGAGTTGCTGGCAGGGTGCGTGCCGCGATTGCTTGAGATGTTGTTGTCAAGTTGGCCGCATTATGTCCTACTCAGACCTGTGTCTGCAGTTTTCTAATTCATATCGATCACAGTTGACATAGTTTCATTTGGGCGCGTTTATTATTTGGCGTGTTTTTGACATATTTTCACGTTTCAAACGGATTAAGTTCTGTTTAAATATTGAGTGTGGTGACTTAGTCGCTTCACGATTTTTTTTCACTCACGCATGTCGGTAACAGTTTCCCAGGATTCAAATAAACGAGTGTCTCGGCCGGGAATTGAACCCTGGAACGACGAAACACAAGCAAAGCTCACCAACTAACTGAACTACGACGACGATAAATTTGTTAGTTTTCGTGATGGAAGAGAGAAACAAATTCATAGTTCGTTTGACTTTCTCATCAGTTAAACTCGATTTTACTGATTTCACTCGCGATCAATTTTGGCGTCAGGTTGCATGGCATGTTTTTGGTGTGTCGTACGTCTCAGGCGGTTAAGCAGATGATTGCAATCGCAGATAAGTCATCACCTTTCGTCATATATTTGGCGTCCGGGTCGCCTGCTTTCTCTCCGGCTGCGCGAAATTGATTACCTCTATTTGCATTTATTTCGTGCGCGTCTTGGAATAGTTAGATATTTGTCACTGCCAACTTCAGTCATGTATCATTGGAATGGAGGGAAATTTTGACACGTGCCACTAGAGATTTCATTTATTCGTTGCAATCTGCCAATTGGATATACACTGTGTATGAATAAAAACAATACTTAAATATAGTATCGTAAAAGTAAATCTACGACGATAGGATGAAAGTTCGTCGAAGTGAAGATCAAAAATATTCGAATGTTTATCACGAGACCGCGTGATTCACGAAGGAGATCACAAACTTTATTTACAAGAAAATAACTCTGTGAAATGATGAATAACACGTTTGTAGATGTAAATAAAACGCGTTTAATTATAATTTTATTATTAATTAAATTTAACGTTTAATTAATTACATCTCTTTAACAAATCATTATATGCATTAGCCATGCATTTTTATGTTATTGGTCTGGCGAAATTGGTATTTAGAAACCGTCGTCGATCCACACAGGAATCCACACAGTGAAAAGCATGGTATGTGGTGTTTTCAAATTCGGCCATGATAAGCTTCAACGCGTATTCTAAAATGGATGCAATGTTGCAGGATTAGGGCTTGTGGTAAATGAAATTAAAAATTTAAATTGTGGGGAAATGAATAGCCTTAAATTGGCAGCATTTTAAAAATCGTTAGGATCCAAGCGAATCAACCTCTGTATTATCACTCTACATCAATATTACCTTCATCGACAAAGCAAAATACGCTGTTCAAATGAGACAGTTTGTTTATGTAAAATATACGTTGTTGAATCTTTGACTTGAACATACTTTTTCTGAACTCGACAAATACAGAGTACATGTTTCGTTTTTGTTGCCCCCCTTCCCCCCTTCCCCCCACACAACACACACTGTTTGAGAACGCATTTTCTGGCCGTGTCGACTTACGGTTGTTGATAGAGCTCTTTCAAAAGAAAATGTTTACTTT
Organism: Melogona broelemanni; assembly: GCA_033995665.1. Taxonomy (NCBI): domain Eukaryota; kingdom Metazoa; phylum Arthropoda; class Diplopoda; order Chordeumatida; family Chordeumatidae; genus Melogona; species Melogona broelemanni. The sequence continues at coordinate 11,674 of JAUJYS010002560.1, read as the reverse complement.
AGCCATTTTCAGTTCGCTTGCTCGACTTGTCTTTCAGAACCTTGGCTTTGAGCTTCACATCCAAACACAGCGATGTGCCAGTCTGTGACCGCGTTTAACGTGTAACTCGCATTCCCCCATTGTGTATACACAACAGATCAGAGTAGACTGTGGACATTTTTTTTTATTTTATTCGAAGGCTAGATATTACGGTGTCGCTTTTTAGGGCCTGTCTATATAGCGAGTCGCGAGTCGCAATCATGTTTTCTTTTTTTTTTTATTAAAACTGACGTGAAATGCTCTCGTGAAAAGGCAGGAAGTGTATCAGAACCACACTTCCCATATTCAATTCAATTGTGCGAAACCAATTTGGGCAATCGATGGTGTGTACGCTATATAGCTAGGTGCAGTGTGTACCGTCAATAGAGGGGCACGTGGATTTCTAGAACACTGAGGCAGTCAAGGTATAATGGAGTATCAGCTTGCGTGTAGATTTACTGGATATCCTCCCAAGGTCTACTGTTTCGACATAATAGCTAAAAAAACAAAACAAGCCGTTCTCATTATTTATTTATTTTTTATTATGCTGGTTTTCTTTTCTGAACTAAACTTTTTCAATGGGTAGCATCTTCGTCTAGAAACGAACCACTTTCATAATTTATGACCAATCGTAATTCAGTTGGTTGATGTATAATTGACTAGTGCAGCGGCGGTCCCGGGTTCGAATCCCGACGTGGGGTCTGGCATATTCGATCCCGTGTTACCATGTTTATTCAGAGGCATCACGGTGACGGCATCGTGCAGTGTTAGTCACCACACTTTATCTAATTTAAAAAAAAAAATGATTTACATCGTGTTGGGGTGAATTGATTCGGGAATCGAACCCACAACCCTATGAATTGTAGTCGGACGCTCTGCTCACTTGTCCAACATAACGGGGAATATAACATTTAAAAGAGGACGTCTTCGCAGTTCCAAAATTAATTTTACTGGTTTACATCATTTTTTTTTTTGGTTTAAAATAATGTACTCGTACTGTAGTGGCGGGTCCGATGAGGCTAGTGGGAGGGGGGCGTAGGAGAATGAAAAAGAAAACCGCTCCTGCCCTAATGTTATATGCATTCAGTATCGCGGCGGCGGCCGTCGGATGGTTGGATAGCAATCGGAGCCGCATTTATGATATTCGGAGCCGACGACAAAATTGCGCAGAAACTGATGCTTTCAAAAAAACTGTAATGGATCCGCCCACCTGTCTTGGAAAAATCCGCCCTCGCTTCTACAGAGAAGCGAGGGCGGATTTTTGAAGCTTGCTCGCTTGCTTCCAAACTTAAAGAAGCACGTACAGCTTTGTTCGCATGTTTTTTGTAACCATTCGAACGAACGACTATTTAAAATTAGGCTGACATTATTTCACTCTTAATTATTCAATAGCCCGAATTCCAAGATATTGGATCGTTTCTTCGATGTGACGTTTAATTTTTTTTAGAAAGTGTCTACCATTATTGATTTACATTTGATGCATACATTTGATTACATTTGATCCATTGACAATGTGCTGTTTTGGGATTTGCTGCTACGAGAAATACGATTTAAGTACAACTAAAATTTGTTCTTGCTGAAAAAAATAATTTAATGCACTTAGTAGAAACTTGAAACGTCAGATAGTTTAGACAATATTTTTTTCTTGCTGAAAAAAAATAATTTAATTCACTTAGTAGAAACTTGAAACGTCAGATAGTTGTGACACGGTTTTTTTGTATATCTTATCTTTGGGTTCTAAAGTATGACGTTGGTTTTATTGATGACTGGAAATAGTTTCCAAATTATTTTCTTTAGCTACAGTTTTCCAGAATCGATCTTCGTATACGAATTCACGTAGACTAGATAGTGCTACTTACTCCCTTGGATTTACTCATGTATACGAGACTGACATACGCACAATGTACACAAAGAGAGCACTCTTGAATTTGGTTTAGGGGGAGAGAGTGAGAGCTAGGAGAAGGGAAAAAAAATGGTGTAACCGTTGCCAACAGCTGTCGCATATTCAACAGATGGACATCGTGTGCTCGTTGGCGACCCCTCGTGTTACCAACACGAACTGGAAGGGAACATCAGCAGAATTGTGAAGAGATAGGATTACCGAAACATGAATCCTTCCCTCCAAACGACAACTAGAAATTCGAAATTTTCCTTACCGACAATGCAGTTGCCCTACGGGGGTGTCTATTGTCGATTCAAATGTAAATCAACCATCACTCGATACGAGATAAGAGTTATCTAGTCTTGATCTTGCTTTTTTTCCCCCGGAATTGTATAAGTTGGCCAGTGTGCGAATGGAGACTGAGTCTCGTCTTGAGTCTTAACGAGACTGAGTCTCTCGTTTTCAATCGTGATTAAAAATTCAATGAGTAAGAATTTTTGAAAACAATCACAGACTGAGTTTGACATTTCAATTAACTACGTAAAATGATATATATCGAAGTAATTGCACTCAATAAAAAAATGTTTTTGTCGACATAAATGTTCAATTACACCACAATTTATAAACTTACATAGCTGTCTGTCTACAAATCGTTTTGAAAATAGAAAGATTGACCCAGATGTGAAAGTATTTGGTCTATCTAGAATTGAACGCGCAAATATGGCCGACTTTTAAGATTAATTACTCGGCAGTGTGACCGATTCAGGATGACGGTGCACAAAGCCCGAAAACACGTGTAATTAGTATTTTCCACGCAAAAAAAAAAGAAGAAAAACATGGTTTCACCTCAAGTTGATCAATCATTAGAGACCACGCTAACCCGCAGCAAATTGCGGAACGGTACAGAAAAAATTCGTCTGGATCGATCGACGAGGCCTGCTTGTTGGTAATTAATTATTTAATCCGCGGGGTGGCGCTCTTTCGTGGCATTTCCATCGTTTCGCTCGGTGAATGCTAGCGGGTGCGCCTGGTGTCATTTTTCGGCTGTGACGTAACGCCGATTCTCACCGGAGATAACCCGCGCGTGCGCATTAGCCTTTTTCTATTTTTTTTTTGTGTTCTTCTATCTAGGGCCATTCATGCAGATCTATTCACAAAAATAGTGTCCACGCGGTGTTCATCTTTGAAAGAGACCCCCGGATCTAACCTAACCAAACCACTCATTCTTTGGAGATCCCCTTTTTTCCCCACCCATCGCCCAATCCGTATAAAATATCCTCCTGAGACTCCGTGTCCCTCTGCAGTTTAATTTAATACTGGGTTTATAATCGCCTGATTAAGTCAAGGAAATTAATTTTGGTCATTGAGAGTCAGGAAAAATCTTACAAAGAAAAAGTCAGTGATAATTTCTGAACAAAATTTATTTTTGTTTTTGTGAATTTCTTTCGCTGCGCGTTATTTTATGAGCACTTCAAAAAAATCGCGCTATGCGCTTTCTTAGTTTTACATATTACGTTAATTATTATTATTTTATTTTTAATTGTGTGCTCTTTTATATTCTGTTAATTTATTTGTTTAATATTCGGTCGTCATAGCTCCGTGGTAGTGTTAACAGAGCTAAAATAAATAAAATAAAATAAGTTCGATACCTGCCTCGAGCTTTCTTTTTCGATCCCGTGACACTAGTGAAAATGTACCGCTTAATAAAATACTCTTTCGAGGGAATTACAATTACAATATATACCCGCAAGCAGCCCCTTTTAGGGGGCCAATGGCGGGGGGATTAGATGGGTACATAATTTCCTGTAGTGATATTCGCTACTGTGACAACTATCCTTGATTGACAAAAAAAAATTGACCAATTTTATAGTCCAATTAGTGCGAAAAATATCCCGTTACATCACGGGTCTCACGGCGCTACAGGTTCTCATTCGCCCGCTCCACTACAAAAACCCTTCAACCCAAAAAAAAGAAAAAAGTCTCGCACACGAAATCTGTTCCGAGTAATGTTAGCGCTCGCTGGAGAAACGATGTCACATTGTTGTCCCAAGTCGTGCTCACAGCTGGCCATTGTTGAACGGAGTTTTTTGGGCGCATTTATTTTTTTCCTGTGACGACGCTCAACGCGCATAATGGGTATTCAAGAGATGATCGGCGCGGCCGCTTCGGATGAATAAAAATGCCGGGTGAATTGCGACTTTGCCGATATGGCGCGCCATCGCGACCGTTCATCGCAGATACACCACGTAGTGTGCGGACGATGTTATAGGAGCTAGTGTATATCCTCTGAGGAGACTCTGCGTGTTTACGAGTTTTGGAAATTGTCTGATCGTAATGGGAAATAAGTCATTGGGTTCGATGGGTTTGCATCGGCAGCTCGATGCAAGGCAAAGGTTTTTCTTTTATTTTTTCCTAGGTCGCAAATTTTAGAATTTATTTTAAAGAACGGCAGGCAACTTGAAAAAATAATTTAGAAAATTTCAATCGTTATGTTTATTTTACTAATAAGTAGATCGTATTTACTTTTAATTTTATAATTTTATCGTATTTACTGGCCCTACGATTGTCATCGTTGGTGCTCACTTTTCGAATAAACGGGGGAACCCGAGCTTGGATTCAAACCCACGACCCACCTATTTTTTTTATTCCGGATCACTGTAGTGAATAGCACTACAGGTGGTTATTGAACCCCTCGTGTCGCTATGGCAATGTGTGAGGGGCACATTCCAGTACCACAGGATCGAATAAACGAAAGCCTGCGCCGGGAATCGAACCCGGGACCACCCGCTCTGTAGACTGTGACCATATCCACATAATTGTCTTGCAATTTCTCAGGCCGTTAGTTTTATTTTTTTTATTTCATTTTATTTTATTTTTTTTGACATGGACCTATTATTTTTATAACGTAATTTTTGGACATATCTATATTATAGTTTTTATTTTTAGACTCATTTTCCAATGGTTATTTCAAATTGGGTACCTGAAAAATACCTGTTAAGGAATTGTTAAAAAATATTATAGGGAAATATTCCTACAAATGGGGAAACTTGCCTTTATTTGCATACAATTATTTTTGAGGGTCTCAGTGGGTTGTGCTGAGATTGTTGCTATTTTTTTGCTCGTCGACGCCGAAAATTGTTTTCCTTTGTGTGTGTGTGCGCGCTCGCGGCAGCCTGTCTTCCGCGAAATTACCCATTTCGGTTCTGTGACGCGGGGCGCCGAATCCAATTCCGGTCAGGTGTTAATTTATGCGCGCAAAAAATAGCCGGGCGGTGGAAGAGTTTTGCATTGTACCGCGTGATGCACCCCCTCGCCCCCCATCCTCCTTTATTGCGTCTGTTGAATTGACAATCCCTCGTATTTGGTTTTCGTCTTTCGAACGAAATGCTCACTGTCCCCGAATCGAACGAGCTCAGTAGTAAAGTGGGGTTTACGCTTGATTTTTATTTCGCGATCTCAGTCTACGATCCATCATCTTCACAAAGAGATCTAGCTTCTCGAGGCCTTTTTGTTTACATTGTGAAGTCCTGAATCGCTTCATTCACGACACGTTGCACTATTTGTTCAATAGATGGCGCTAGTTTTGCATTTCGAAATAACTTCAATTAACGCCAAAAGACGGGAATTTATTCTAAGCATTTTTAATTAGGGGCGCTGTTTGAGTGATCGCTAAGTTTGCTTGACATTGCTTGGCATTACTTGACAAAAACATTGGCATCGGTGAAATTTTATTTTGTTTTACAATATAATTAAATAGGTATCCAGGACCATTAGGTTAAATACGGTCACTGTATAATGCCGTGTTTATCCTGGTGGTCATGGACACTTATTTAGTTATGCTTTATTTTCGTACAAACGTCTCATATGCGGCTTAAATATTTCTTTGTAATGTCGTCAAAATTGCCCTTTCTTATTTAATTTCAATTTTCAATGGTATGAAATTATTTCTTCCAACATAATGTGACTACCAAAAAATTATCTTCCTGGATCCTTCGATTCGCACTCGAAATGAGCAAGTCCCGTTTGTTAGACGGGCCTCATCCTAAAGCACAACACTCCTAAACGTTGGTATAACGTACGCACCAAGACGAGCATTCCCAATTGATTTGTTTTTCTAATAAGAAATTGAATCACGAGCCTACAGGTACAAGCATACACGCATGTACCGATATATCTCAAGAGGGTTATCGAGTTATTATTTATACGAGTGTTTGGCCAATATATAATATTGTTGGCTCTTTCTTACTTATGCACGATTCGTCGGAGGCAATTGTGTACATAGGATAATCGTGTTTTTTTTCTGTTGAGGTATGCATCGCTATTGCGTTTCGCTTTTTTATTGATTATTTTTCCACCGCCAGTTAGTGCAGTCCCACAAATTTGCTACGCGCCTTCCATCTCTCCCTTTCCGTCAGACCTAATTTTATTTGCCAACGTCGTGCTTTTTTCTTGTCAACTGTACGGTATATGCGTTTTTGCGATAATGGCTCGTATAGACTGCTCGCCAGTAATGGATCGACATTTTGTTACTGCCATCTAAAATGTTTCTCTGTATAAGAACAAGCATTCAATTAAAATCTGAAAATGGCATTCATTTTATAGTTGATGAATTCAAATCGTTCTTTGACAAAGCATCACAGCTAAATTTAGTAAAAGTTCTGTTAGACCTTGACAATCTTGGGTACGTTCTTTTCGAAAAGGAATGCGTTCACGTTCCTCCTTAAAGAAAGAAACACGTTCCATCTCCAACATAAAATGAAATTTACGATTTAGTTCCTTTCATTAAAAAAAAGGAACAATTAATAATGAATGTTTCATTATTATTTACAATCCGTACTTTAAATGCTAAAAAAATTCATTTTATTCCATTAATCAATCCAGTCAATCAGTCCATCCGTTCCAGTTCCTACGGAAATAAAAGGAACCTAGGCGTGTTCTTAAGTTCCTCAAAAAAGGAACCAGTTCCTAGGAACGGAACTTTTCCAAGACTACCTACCCAAGACTTCACTGAAATAAGTCTAATTACTGTTGTGTAGTTTTGTCGGTCTATTTGAGTCGTTGCTCGAGCGAGACACGCGAGCAGATCAATTTCTTCTGAATGTAGATATTTTCCTTAACGTATTGTGACGTGGGCGCTACATAATCTCACCGAGCCGTACGTGATGCCGGGCTTGTATACACATGCTTGATTGACACGTATGTGGGCTAGATTCATGTGTACGACCGCCGGGCAATCATTAAACTGATGTGTCCGTGCACAACGCGTAAGACTGGCACGTTGTTATCAAACATAGTATTTTTTTCCCCGGACCGACGGCTAATCTATCCAATTGCTGCGTTGGGCTAATAATATTGTTGTTGCTTTGTTGCTGTTCGGGGTAAATCTGTACGCGGAAATTGTTCGCTGGAAAAGCTATGTTTTTCTTTCTGGTCTAACTTGGTCTACTTATGTCTCGATTCGAAAACAATAACATGCGCGTCGAATGGGTCGTTATTGATTTGTGAATAGGTAAGCTGAATCGAATGATCGTATGAAAACTGAATCGAATGGTCATATGAAAACTGAATCGAATGGTCATATGAAAACTGAATCGAATGATCAAATGAAAACTGAGTCGAATGATCATGTGAAAGGAATCGAGGCGTAATTGAAAATGTGGTCTACGATGCCAATTCATAATTAAAGGGAACATAATTTTGAGAAGCAAATTTCGACTTTTTAAACGTACCAACGTTCAAGGAAATATGAATTTTTCTACCCGACGTTTACTGAAATACTAATTTTGCGTTCATTTTTCGTGATCGGTGGGTTTTAATCTAACAGCTAGTTTGTGGTCGGTTGTGTCTTTAATTTTCTATGCTACTGGTACTTAATACAAAGTTTAAGTGGTTTCACATAGTTAAATCAAATATCCTACTGTGTTGTGGTACGACGGTCCTGGATTCGATTTCCGACCCTGACTCTTATTTATTAGATCACTAGAAGCACAATGACATGGCAGTACGAATTAGTTCAGTCACTAGGTGAAAAACAAGTATGCAAAGGAAATTTAACAAAAATTCATGTGCCAATAATTTGTGTCACATTAACGTTGGTGCTCTAATGCACGTCGATAAACAAAATCTGGTAAAAATTCCCGTGGTTCTTTTTCATTGTCGAAAGTGGTCCTCCACGAAACTCGGCCACCCATGAGCCATCAAACTGGCTAATTATGTACGCGCTATAATTTATTATCGATTCTGTTAAGTAACTAATCCGCCGAGCGTGTAATTAGTTTGTAACGCTGTTGTTTAGAGACTTGCTTCGTTAGCTCGTCATGCAATCGCCTGCGTTATGAATATAGCATTGACTTGTCAATTGCCTGCTATCAAAAAACAACGAACAGAAAAGGCCCACGTCATTATTGAAATTATTAGCTTCGTGTCATATCCACCTAGGATCCGAATTGCTACCAGACTTTCCAGAAGAAATACAAATGTATATCCTGCTTTGTTGCAAAATAACTTATGAATTCCAACGTTTCCGTAAAATTAAAAATCGAACAGCACTATTAAAGATTTAACTTGTAATTTACAAGCGATTTGTGAATTAGTTGTCTTCATGAAAAGCACACGGGGGGGGGTCTCCTGATAATTGTGCCTATCCTAGGATTCATAATTAAATAGGGATATTTAACGTGTACCTAGCATCGTATAGGCACGGGCCTCATGGCTTTACTTCCATTCCTTACGAAAGAAGACGTTTGACAAGAAATTAATTTTTAATTCCCAATGTTTGTCTCAGATCTCCGGAGTATTACTTTCCGTTATGGTGGTCCAGCTCTACTGTACAACCCTATTATTGTTAGGTATAGCGATATGACTGTTATTACGCATTAAAATTCGTATTATTTTTTTTTTTTGTTTCTTCTCCGTTCGCATTATCAATCAAATTTTTCTTTGAGTCTGTCGGCTGCACGCCTATTACCCAAGAATTTCAACTTCCCCATGAATATTTTTCTTATGCGGGGGCCTCCGTTTATTGGCCAAGTTATAAGGGATTTTCTCAGTAACCGAAAAGTATTTTTATTACATCGATGATATTGCACCGTTCGTGCGTGTCGGCTTTCTGTATAGTTTTAACGATGTCTTTGGAGCCACTGAGGCGAAACGACGGTTGAACAACTGTTTTGATCCACACCTTCTAATTCAAGTCATGTTGGCACGGCCTAATCTCTTTTATTTTTCACGTTGCACTTAACAGTATACGCTTGAGGGTTAATCCTAAACAGGCAAAGTGAATGCTATTTAATTCATTTGACGCTTATAATCCTCTTTTGTGTTTTTGTTCAAATAGCGAATTTTACTATCAAGTGTTACGCCCAACTAGGGAACTCTGTCACTTAGTGGGAAATTAGTCAAATTCATATTGACCGCTAGGAGCGCGTGGGGTAAGATGTATGAACGTCGCACGTTTGGAAACATTTTTTTTTCAAACAATGAAGTCATGGCCATTGTCTGTAGTTTTTCCAAAAGATTAAGCTCATTTTTTCGCGGAAGTTTTAAAGTGCCATTGTTAATGCGAAAATATACCTAGCCTAGTACTAAATAATAATCAGGCATGTTTCGGACGTGAAACAAAACAAAACAAAAAAACATAAAATTGGTTCAAGGCGTTTTTTCCTATTTATAACTTTGTCTATTCGTCTGTTAGGATTATCCTGAAATTCCCTAAGATTCAGGCCCGCAATTCTCGAAAGTATAACTCCACCCTTAAGCTTAGAACTTATTGGTATTGTGCTTGGCATTTTGCGATAGAAGCTCCATATATTATCTTTCTAGTCGGGTTTTTCATAGAGCCAGTTATTATTTTTCTAGTCTGGATTTCCACGGAACGTTAGCTTAGCGGCAATACAAGCATACAAATTTGTTCATACGACATTGTGTTCTCCTGTTGGTCTAATTAACACTGCGCAAAACGGTGTATTCCAGCTATATTTTCTTGAAATGCGAGACCTACTTTTACTAGTCCTAATGAATGAATCCACCTACACAATTAGTTAGATACCAGCGACATTTTCGCCCTAATCTCCGCATTTCAATAAAAGATAGACTCGGTCCGCACTCGCGTAATGTGCGATGAATAATTGGTTACTTCACAGTCTCGCTGGTAATTATGAGCAACTATCTTGTCGGTATACCACCGTACAACGGAGCGGAACGAACATTATACTGCCAATATTAATATACCGGTATGTATGACGTGTTCACGTCTTCAACGGTGATGCTGCGTGCTCAAAAAGGCCTTCGTAATACTCTAATTTTTTTTTTGTTCGGAAAAATGAAAATGTAATTCCGCATAAATTACAATTCGTGATTGTTGCGGATTCGTGCCGACCCCATAACTATTCTCAGCGCTCTCTCCGTGTATAGGCGCAGATAAAATTAAGGTCGCTGTTTATGGACTATGAGTTCCACAAAAATAATTTCTTATTGTCATTTCTTCAGAAATTGTGCAATAAAAAAAAAAAAAAAAAAAAAAGATTGAGATCGAATATCTGGGCGAAAAATTGCTAACATTAAAGAGAGAGGATTCCGTGACGTGAAAGTAAATTTGGTGGCATGCACTAATTTTGGATTCATTTGTAATTATTTCGCTTCTCGTGTTTAGCTATTGATTCGCAGTGACCCCTTCTATGTAATAGTGTCGATTTAAAAAAAATAACAAAAAACTGTTGAGATACTAACGTATTTAACTTCTTGCCTAATTAGTCCGTCCGCTGTGACCGAGAGGTAGCGTGCTGGCTCACCAACCAGCGGATCTGGGTTCGATTCCCAACGCAGCCGATCGTTTGATTGGCTCGTGGTACTACGCGAGGGAAGGCAATGACAAACCACCTCTGTATTCTGCCAGGAAAACTCAGTGGGCTTCTGCTCCCTGAAGTCACCAAGTGTCGGGGGATCGAGGGTCGGGGTCCGGAACAACAACAATCTTGACTAGCCTTAGCTTCTGGCTTAGTTTGGTATCTTTAATGCACCTGAGTGACCTTACGTCACACTACACCTCTATCAATTTACAGATTTGCTCACGTTTCCTGGAGACAAGTCTCCCAAAAATTTGGTTCAGTGGTTTAACTTCTCTTTAGGCCTTTGGGTCTACCTGGTTGTTATCGTTCGCGGAAAAAAATTTCGTGTCTCACCAAACTGCTTAATTTACATTGACCGAAATTTTTTACCTGTGAACTTGAGCTTTCTTCGTTCGCCGAATTTGTATCGCCTCGGCATTCCACAGTTTAGCTCGAGGGAAATTGATTAGCGGGTCCCCTTACTCGACATCGCCATGCGATCCCCGTCACCTGACCCGACCAACTGATACTGCACCGTGTAACAGGTCCAGAATGGGTCATCCGGAGTCCTGGGTGCGTGAACTCGGTGGTGGTGTCCGTTTGGCACAGTGCGGGTCGCTTAATGGCAAATCTCTCCCGCAGGGAAAGTATACAGGCGCGGCAGACACCCCCCCCCCCCTCCTCTACCTTTGCGTGCACTTGCGCGGCGGCGCCTACATGACCTGCTGCCGTCCATTTTCGTTGTAGACAAATCTTGGTGGAGAACTGGGGTGGTTCAAAATCTATCATGACAACTCAGTCGATATTCCTATTTTCTTTGAAAGGAAATTACAGTTTTGTAGCAGTTTTTTGTAAGAGCGATGGGGACTTGCATTAAAAAATATTTTTTTTCTTTAATTTCCAAATTTTACTCATTTATGTGCCCGCAAAATGTTTGCTCAAATTTGCA
>JAUJYS010002559.1:0-14558 GCA_033995665.1 Melogona broelemanni | reverse complement strand
GGCTGTCAGTCTCACGTGATTTGTCACTTCATGTTATATTTTTTTTAAGGCAAGTCAGTCTCGCGTGTACAAATTTATTACCGTCTACCAATTTAGAATTCCAAAAAATCCGGTCTTTCGCGTACCGCTCCTCGCTACCCTGTCCGCTCCCTGTCGGCCGTAGTTTCCGCTCCATTTCGCGCGTAAACTGAAGTTCAGCCCGCAAAATGTATAGTGACCCAGAATAAAGATTTCAAAATCACTTACGCACATCACGACGGATGACGCATATGTGAATTATGGATATCGAGTGTCACCACCGCGGATCAGGAGAGCACATGTCAACACATTACAGTTGAAGTCTTCTTATCCATTAAACCATCACGTCACGGGGTGGTCACGTGATAGATACCGCGAAGGTTTTCCTGTGTTCCATGTCACACGGCAGCAGAGGGCGATGGAAAACATTCTTCACCACATACATCCCCATACAAACGCATTGAAACGGGGGATGCAGGAGAATGCATGAAAGGTCATTAGCCACCTTCCCCAAAATGTGGACATGCACGTGTCGACGCGCAGACAGGTGAAATATGTCACCGCCAGACGCTCATTTCCATCGAGAATTTTTTCGAAGACGTTCGAAACGCTTTTCAGTGTTATCTAAACCATTACTGAGCACTTACAAAGGCCTTCGAAACTTGCGCCGATGTAAACGCCATATTGTTTTAAGTCTCGGGAACGCGCGACTGGCGACAGACAGGCTCAAAGACATTGATGGTCAAATGACTCGTTGTTGAAGGTGGTGGGGGTAGTGGGGTTACCCTCAGGGTCGGTCACCGTCCGTAACCCTGAACCCGGGCGAAGCAAATGCCCTCCATAATAAATGCATTTATCCCCCTCTCCATCGGTCTCTTATCATCCTTCACCTTCCTTTTTAAGAGGCACAAGGAAAAGAAAGATATAAATAAATATATATTATGACATAGGCGATTACAAGCATGTCCCGCAACAATCGATGTTAAGGCCCATGCCTGTGATCGGTTGTGTCTTTAAATTAACAATGAAAATATATATCTTCTTTTAATTCCAGAATTAGTATTACCATTATCTACCACGCATGACTATAAGCAACGCTTTAAGTTTAGTACGTTGTGGACAATGTACAGTGAGTGATAAAATGTCATCTGAGATGAAAAATCGATAAAAGGGGCGAAACCCAGGACAAGACTGGGATAAAGACAACGTTTGAGTTGGCGGGACTCAAAAAAATGCGTAAAGCATAAAATAAGACGAACCTTTGTGAGATATAGTTGTGTCGTTTTTGGAACGAACAAACCCTTACCTTTCATCAAAGCTTACTCGATTGACAAAAAAATTAGTTTACATACTCAAGGAGAGCCTTAGTGGAGCTTTTTAATGGATAGCCTTAAGTATTTAAACTAATTTTTTTCCAATCGAGTAAGCTTTGATGAAAGGTAAGGAGTTGTTCGTTCCAGTTTCGCCTCTTTTATCGAATTCCAGAACAGTTTACAAGAACCCGTTTCCAAAAAAAAAAAAAAACACAGAATAAATTTGTTGACACCACCATAGAAATAATAGAAATAGAATTATAATAGAATCAATAGTAATAATTCGAAAATTACCTTGGACACGTGACACAGTGTATGTCCTGTAATTTCTGTAACTCTTTCTCATATTGGATAAAATATTGAAATACAGATGTTGCTAAACAATTTAATTCAACTGTTTTCCGAAACAATATTGTCCCACAAAAATATCACCTGCCCGCCATTATGATCAAGTTAAGAGACTGCACCCAAAAATACAGATTCAAAATTAGTGTATGATGAAATTCGATCGTCTTCACAAAATATAGGCGCACTTATAATCTAATTAATGACCAAAGCTGACTGGTTTTCTAAAGAAAAAAAAAAAAAACTGGGACACTTCGTTCGAAGTTCTCTGTTTCACAAAGTCCAGGACAAATATCGTCATATTCGGCGTATTATTCGCATTCAGATAGACTTAATTCCGTACTATCTGTCAGATATATGGTTTATTACCGTTTATTTCAAATTAATTCTACCCTCAGACATGATGCAATGAAATGCTCATTTCGCCTTTGAGTCGTCCACTCATCTTTGATATTCAAATTGTGCCAAAAAATTCCAATGTGCTAATTGGTCAAATTAAATTTCAATTGCAGTCATGATATTATAGCGCTTTGTACATTTAGTAATGAAAATATATTTACCAAAATATAATCCGTATTTGTTAATAGAAAATTAAATTTCTAAAACCAGGTTACAAATTCGATAATTTTTTATTGTAATTTCAGTATGCAAATTATTTATACAACGACAGAGAATATGTCAATTTTTTAATTAAAATAATTTGCGAAGCAGACAAATACTCAAAGTATCTAGCTCGGTTTTCAATATACTGAGTAGATGTATTATCGAATAATACGATAAGTACTTATCTTTGGAAATCGAATAATGCGTGAAAAAAAATCAAGCAACTCTAAATTTCGACCCGAAATTAAAAAAAAAAAAAGTATTAATAAATGGAACTTTAACTTCGTAATTGAACGTTCAATGGGTGCAAAACCATAGCTCTTTATTAAATCTTTATTGTCTACATCTTGTGACATTTTTTTCTTCTTCTATTAGCTCAAGACCTGTCACGTGACCGATCCATGCAAGGTGGTGACGGAGACGCCGGAGAACGTGCTGGTCAACCCCAAGTGCGTCTGTCCGGACCAGCTCAGCTGTCCGACCAACACCAACCACGCGGTGGAGAGCCTAACCATGGGCAAGGGAACCCTGCACTACATCCGCTGCCAGAACCAGTGAGACTGGCCCGTGGGGCGGCGCCACTACCGCCGTCGTCGTCATCGTCGGCAGCGCCATCTTTCGGATGGGGGAACGAATTCAAAAAGCGAGAGAGATAAAGACAGCGCGCGCTATCGCCATCCACACACATTACTCCCATTCACACCCCAATTATATTCGCCAAGTTGGTGCACACACACGCGACAGAAATAATTCCTACGAGTGCGAATATATTATAAATGTATAAAATCAAATTTTGCTTTCCGTTCCATTGCTTCCACAAAGTCTGGTACCACGTCGCAAAAGTGAATATCGGATCGAATGAAACTGAGCGTAGGAAAAAAGAGTGTACGTCAAAGGAGTGATATATGAATGAGCGAAGATTTAAAAGCCACCAGGATTCCTTTATCAAATAATTCTAGTACATTTAATTTCGCTAATGGCTGTAATTTGGTTGAAAGGATTTCTAATTTTAATGTAGACTAAAATTTAGAATGCATAAAGTATAGAATTGAATTAATATATCAGCCAATCATTAAATTTAGATTGAAAACGATTATAAAGTTTGGATAATCTGGCGTCATCAATCACTCTTTCTATTTATAACAATATATCTAGCACAGCGTCATAAATTAAAAAGGTAGCATTAATTTGCTTATAGGTTCATCGTGCCACAGCTTGTGGCGACCTCTGCCAGCTAAATTAAAAAATATTGAGGATTTTTTTGCGGAATTTTAATAAATCATCCACGATCCAGCCGGACCATAACAGGATGAAATTTATTAAAATTAAAACTAATTATAAAACAATGCGAATGTACGTTCTATCAATTTTTTATAATTGATCGATTCGGCTGCTTGACCCATGAGGTGGCGCCATCTATTGCCTGAATGTCCATGCGAAATAAACGGACCTTCTAGAGCCTTCAGCGCCTTCTAGAGTTAAAAATGACTGCTCATAAACAGTAGCTCATTAAAGTTGTGTATAATTAATTTACGGCATCAAACTGTCAATTGCAATGCAGAGATGAGTTAATGCCATATTATGCAGTAATTGGGGTCACAAACAACGAGATATAGGGTCTAGAGTAAAGATTTACAATTTGTTAATAGTGGGATCAGTGATGGAAAATTGGCAACCTAACGAAAAGTTTTTCAATTTAATTTGGAGATTCTATAAACAAAACTAACGCAACCTTTTTTGTGCATGGCAGTGGTATATAAATGTATTAGAAAAACTTGCTCATAGAAACATAGGCCCTTGATATTTCGAGATGAGACAGCCAAATTAAGTAAATCTTTCTTCGATTTGAGAAAAAAAAATTGTGTTTTAATCTCGTTACGAAGACACAGAAATTATTTCACTCTTAGATCCATCATTTGAGATTGCATTATGGGAAGAGTTGTGTAGGAAACCATTTAAAATATTAATTAAACAAACGAGGTTTATGTTCCAAATCGTTGATTTGGTTTTTTTAATGGAACATTTTTGCTTTAAAAAAATAACTTTGCTTCCATAGCGATTTGAAGAGAAAAAATATTTTTGCCGTCTTTCCAGGGTCGCAAATTAAACTTCCCCACCACACATCACGCACACAACATATCAAAACATTCCCGAAAGTGCGCAACGGTGTCGAATACCATCGAACTCGAAATAAAATATAATATACGCTTGCATGATTAGGCATATATAAATGTACATGTAAAACGTGTAAAACAACCTACATGTACTTTTAAATTAAATTTCACCCCCAATCAACTCATGTCGATTTTTTTTATTCTAGTAATTAATTTATTGTCAACTTTTTAAGCGAGAAAAAAAACATCTCTGGTGTCACGATGTCACTGTAGTGTAGGTCTGGGACTCTCCTTCAACATTCCCCATCCCAATCCTTTAATCCCCTCACATTTCCAACCTCGATTGAAACCATTTGATTTCTCCCATGCATCTGAAGAGTAACGCTATAGATATAATTTTTATTTGCTAGGTTTTGGTTCGATCTTAGTCCTATGTGTCACCCCGTTGAAACGGTTACAAAAGAAACACCAACCAGATCATACAACACAATTCTCCTCCTAAATCTCTTCAAATCATATCCTCTTTAACCGCTGTTCTTTCCCCACGAATCCATAACGCAGTAATTATTGTATGTATTCTTTTTTGAAAATGTTTTTAATCGTATAGAAGAATTTAAAATAAAATCGATTTAATACTGAACCGAACGAAGGTGTCGTACAAATTGGAACTCGTCGTATTTCATTTCTCGCTGCACATGTGTTTGTCTCTGTGCTCTAACACGAGGTGGCGCTCATTTCGTCATTTGACAGGCTGCGTTTATCGCCGTATCACGCCGCAAGCTATTCAATACATTGGCTGAAAATAACTAAACTTCCATTCAAAAGATAACCGCGTGTACGAATTTCACTCGCCCGAAAAATTATTGAAATCTCCGATGGGAATTCAACCCTCGATCACGGGCATAGCCGAAGCCATGACGATGGCTTCGGCATCGCCACTACCATCGATGGTAGTGGCTTAGCGGGCGAAAACGTTAACCACTAAGCCACATGGCACCTCTTGAATCAGGCAATCGGTAATATAGTAATGCGTTGAAGTCAATGAGCGATAAAATGCTGCCCCCACAAACAGGCAATCACTACAAACGCTGAGGGAAAGCCAAAGCTTGAGGTCATTTAGAGCGAGGGGGACGAGGTCCGGTACAGCGCCGGGAACTTCGGGAAGGAGACCAACAGGCTTTTGGCAAAACCCTCTTAATAAAACAGAAAACGAGGACTTCAATCATACAACTAAGGCCTAGGCCTATGTAGCATAACGAAATACCAATCCACTGTTCAGGTGTGAACCGACAAATTTTAGACGTCCTAACTCACAATTAGTCATTTAGAGCATGGGCAAAAATTGCTGCATAGTCATCATTATGACTCATTCCATTGACGCTTCCAATTGCAATAACGCATTTTCTATTAGAATAAAAATCTTTAACATTCTATTTTAAGCACATTTTAAAGTGCACTAATAAAATGTCTTGATGGGGTATCATTTTTTTTTGTTGATTTTTTTCTCCTAAATTTAAATTTTAAAGAAAAATAAAATTAAAACCATTATTTTCTTCAAATAATTTTAATCGGGAACGATCGGGCCGCTTTCCCTACCTAAAGTTTAGTTTGCTTAAGACGCTTAGTTAGTTTGCTTCGCGTCCAAAAATCGATCATACCATAAAAAAATTGAACAAGAAAAAATAAGACTTTTGGCAGAAAAGTCATTAAAAAAATAAGAATCGCATAATGAGAAAGTAAAAAAAAGAGCAAGCGGCTAACCACAATGACCATCGCGCTCATCGAAAACAATTTAATGTTTGCTCGATTAGGTCCCACTGAACCTTTGATCGAAGATTGAATTTGGCACGAAAAACTCTTGACAAATTATTGAACTCTAGACCGTTAGGGGTCAGCAGTGCCAAATCAATTGAGGTTTTTATTTGACACCAACGAAAAGAAAAGGGGGCCCTGACACCAAAAAACATAAGACATTCGCAGCGACATCGCAAAAGAGTGCTGGCCTCCAACGGTAGAGAAATTAAATTACTCTCCAGCCTCCACATTTTGATGACACTAGTGACGTCATGCCATTTAACCAATCAGTGTGCAAGGGCACGTGAAATTGAGCCAATCGTGGAACCGCTACATCGCCACCAGCGACGGACTCCACTACGTATAAGTGGAAAGTGTCCCCAATGCAGCAACACAGAAATCTTCATACGCATTAACCGTTTGGCACCAGAGTTGGCTACAGCGTAATTTCGAATAACAGATAACTATACGAAAAATGTTATAAAAAAATACCCGAAAACCGGTTTCGACCTGGCCGGTAATTTCTGGACCTGACATTTCGTAACCAGAGTTCAGCTATAAAACTGACCCGCGGCTAATTGTTACGCGGATGGTCATATCGGCATGCACTGTTCATATAACACAAGATTACTCATGCGTTGCCAATAACATTAACAGATCAGAGAATCCAGGGCAGGACTGGACTGAAGATAACAATTATGGTCTGATTCAATATTTTCAACAACAATTGCGACCAATGTTTTTTTTTGTTTTTATAATCTCCACTTCATACGTCTTCAATCAGACTCTGTCATAGAGATCTTGCGTGGCACGGCACTAAAAAATCCAATGAGAAAACACTCTAACTTTCATATCAATTGGAATTTGAACTGAACTTCAATAGCACTTTTGATTGATAAATTAAACGTATTTATCCTTCTTAAAATTTGTACGAGAATTCCAAAAGGGAGAAAGCAGCTTTAGGAGAGCTACTGCTTGATTAAACGTGGCCAATTTCAGCACGTATTGTGAACGGCGAACACTCGATTCGAGTAGTGCACGCGTACACCGGTGGCGGCGCTGACAACGTTTTAAGATGACATTCAAAACTCATAAAAATGTGAGTTTAGATTCCAACTCGATTCAACGAGCTTTTCCAATAGAGACCGTGCATTTACCCCCCTCTTAGCCAGTGTCTAGATACGGCTAAAGGGTGGCAGAATTCCCCCATTTGGGGTGACGGCAGAAATATAAACACTTTTTGTCAGTAAATAAACAAACCCCCTAGTGACGCTTAGCTAACTAAATCCACCCTTAGGAGCGCTAGGATTTGTTGCTAGTGCCGCTTGGTCAAATAAATCCTAATTCACCGTTAGGAGCGCTCAATGAGCAATTTTTAATCGTTATACCGTACCGAGCCAACTGATTTTCCGGATCACCACAAGAGGGCATGAATAACTGTCATGCACAGATATCGTGACAACAGTGCTCAATTGAAGGTCTGTTTTGCAATGTGTTCTTGTTATCAAGAGTTCCGCAGATGAATGGGAAAAGCGTTCGCCCTTTGATCGGCTGGATTTTGGGGGCCACATGCCCGACGTCTGATTTTGAACTTGATCGCGCGGAAAAACTGGTGGCAGGGTAAATACGACGTGGTGGAAAACTTTGATGAAAATACATCCGAGTTCGTCACACACAACAACACCACGTGGCTAGAAGAGCGGTCGGAAAAATTTTGTTTGCCAACAAACGAAAAACGTCAACAACCTTTTGTTGCGTCGAAATTCGGTATGAAAGGAAATATCGAAAGTTTCCACAAATCTGAACCCTCATTGTGGTTTGTGGTTGTGCGATGCTCTATCCAGCGTTCAAATAAACATTATTTTTTTTTCGGTCAGCCTGAACTTGAGCCAACACTGATTAAGAAATGAGTAAAGGTACGGTAGTGTTATTCACTAGAGTGATTAGTACTAAAAATAATAAAATATATTTCATATTATTAATCTATTTTTAAGAGTTAAGCAAGGGTCTAAAATGTCTGCATGTCAAATGTCATTCACGTTCATATGACGTTATAGTGTCATTTTGACAAATTTTCTCTCGCGAATAAACTTGATTATTTTAATTCTCAATAAATAGTTGTCATAATATATTTTTAATAGGAGTCGTTGGAATGCAGTATTTAAAACTTGTTAAATCAATAAATAGTATTTCATAGGTCAACAACAAACATTTTTCAATTTAACAATTGAAAAATGTTTAGAAAGAATCAACGTTTGAGGAATGAAATGAATTCCCTGGTAGCATTTTAGTCGTGTGCACCTTCAATTGACAATTATTTCACTATGACGCATTTGATATAATATTTGCTTAAAAATTGTGTTTTTGTTTGCTTAAAACTTCAATTTTACAGACACTTTTTTTTCGACTGGCATGCCTGACATTGAAAAGTTGTTGAACTGTCCTTTTTTTGCTAGTCGAGATAAGCAGGAGGTTTCGTTGAATAAATGAAAAAGGCGTTACTATTTCAAGAAACTTAGGCATGCACAATTATTAACTCAGTTTTTAACGCGGTTGCGATCAATCCTTATTAGCAATTAGCTATAAGGATCGATAGCGATCGCGGTTGAGTTTCTTGCATGAGTTTCTTGAAAAAAGTAACGCCTTTTTGATTTATTCAACGAAATCCTCACGCTCATTTCCACTAGCCAAAAAAAAAACGAGTTCAACGACTTTTCAATGTCAGGCATGTGATGCCTGTCGAAAAAAAGTGTCTGTAAAAAATTGAAATTTAGGAAAACAAAAACATCAATTTTCCGCAAAAAATGCTGAAAGCATAAAAAATAAACATCAAATGCGTCATAGTGAAATACAAGTATACCGAGCATAGGATTACCACGCAACAGCGTATGGCGCCATCAGGTGGAAACAAAGTTAAATATAGTCGATACCTTGGAAGAGACTAAGGGGTGGCTAACTTCTCTTGGGCTGCATGTCCGTTAGCCCGGGAGTGAAGGCACGCGGGTATTCCGCTGCTAATCCCATCCCATCCCATAAATAAACCTGACATTGAACCTCGTCCATTTTTCCAATTACACGATACTAAAATAAAATCATTACTTGTAATAATTTTTAAGTAATAATTACTTGCAGTTATTTTTCTTCAGTTTGTGAATTTTATCAAGGTCAGTTTATTAGTCTTAGTCTACACGCGTCCAGGTATTGCACATACATTAAAAATACAGCGCCCTCTAGCGACAGAAAACGTCGCCGATAGCGGAGATGCGCGCCTATGTTAGTGGCCGCGAGGCAGAAAACAAAACAAAAATAACAAATTTGATAACTATCAAAAAAAGGACGCCCGAGAGACAAGGTCACCCTATCTGCGAGTGGTGAGTGGTGACAACCTGAGAAATGTCAACAACGCAGATGAGCGAACTGGTGGCATAAGGCGCGAAATCGGCGAAACGAGAGGTTTAGGAGAGTAAGGAAGAAGACATCGTATTGTATCTACACCATGAGTCATAATTTCGGGATACATTTTGCGGTAGCTCATTACGCAGCTAAAAATGTTCGAATTGTAATTGAGTTTGTAATTAAGTTATAGAGTAAATAATTGTGAACCTATGAGCTATTTCAGTTTTCTTTAAAATGTACACCCGCAGCAGCGTAGGTATAAAAAGCATAGGTTCAAAATGATTTACTCCATATCTGTGCCAAACTTCATTACAATCCGACAAATTTTAGCTGAGTAATGAGCTGCGCCAAAATGTATCCCGAAATTATGACTCACGGTGTACATGGCTTAGCAGGTAATAGTTACCTTTGCCTGCCCTTTGACGACATCTTATCCTTCAGGCGATACACAAGTCGCGTACCAATGCGTTCATGCATTGGCAAATCTGGATTTTTTTCGTCAGTTAGATAAAATTGGAAATTAGAATATAATCATGATTACGGATAAAAAATTACATAAATTAAATTTAACAATTTTTGTTCTCCGGCATTGGAAAATCATGATTTCTTTTGGGACAGGTAGCTAAACTTGATAATATAAATATGCTCATGTTTAAGGATACAAAATTGCAAGGTTTAAAAATAAAAATTGAATTTCCAATTAAAAATTAAAAATTAATTTAGAAAATAAATTTAAATCATAAGAAAATTAAAATTGCAAGGTTTAAAAATTAAAATTTAATTTTTCTCTCGTCCTCTCTCTCTACGACGTAATTTTTTCCTATTTTTTAAAATTAAAATTATAAAAATTTGGTGGAAATAAATTAGTCTAATCCATTTTTTGGCTTCCACAAAACGATTATATCACAGCTAAATTGTTCGACCTGACGTTTTTGATATCAGCAATACTGTCGACACGCGCGAACTGCCGCTACAATCCATAGTTGTTACTTCACGGTTAAGGTGTCATCCATCGCACATTGGCCATGCCAAATCAAACCTGAATTAATAGCTGGCAAAAGAACAGCTGCTCTATGTCATACTTTGACAGCATAATAATCTCGAAATCAAGATCCGGCCATTTTTATTGTATCACAGTGAATATAGCTGTGACAGCGAGTGGACCCTAAGTCCACAAATCAACCCTACATGTACTGTATAAATACAATCTAATAAGTCTCTTTGACTCGTTAGCCACTCCAAAAATAATGCCCCACATGTTTTTATTACTTAATCTTTATCCAACATTCCTGATTTTTTTACAGGTGATTAAAGCATCTTTCTATGTCATAATAATAATTTTTTCTAGAATCTGAATCCATTTCAACAGTCGTGAGCCACCTCGGAACGAGACCATGTAGCGTCACCCCTGAGCTTCCATTAGGGAGTCCATAGCTTAGGGGTGGATCCCCGGTAGCCTGCTATACCAGTTGTCATTCCCCTTCCCTTGCCTGCTCGTCACATATCGCCATAGCGACACGAGGGATATAAATCCTGTAGTGATTAGCACAACGGTGATTTTAAAAGAGAAAAAAAAAAAAGAAGAAGAAATCTGAACCGATCATTAAAACCTCGTTCCATGACTAGAGTCCTTCAGTCACTGTCATTTTAATTTTTGTCAGACACTCAATATCGAATCAATATCGAATATTTCAGTCAGTCATTCAATATATCTCGTACATGGTCGCGTTCCAAGGTGGCTCTCAACCGTAGAAACGAACGGATATTTTGGCAAAAATTAAAATGTTGTATTATAAAGATGCATTATTCGCCTTAAGCATGTCTGATAAAGATTGACTATTAAAAACAATTATGGGGCATTACTTTTGGAGCGCTGTAATAACAGCCGCGAGTGATATTGTCTTCTATGTCATCAAACGGACGAGACAGCACGTGAGCAGAAGCGTCTGGTCACGTGCTAGCCAACAGTCACAACACCAACAATGCTAAGGAGCGGGTTGGCAGCCTTTTTTTTATTCAGATGCCTCAAGGTCCACGTACTCGACGACATGGAAGATGTGACATTTGAGAGCGTAATAATCGACAATTATGTGGTCATCGCCTATCTAATGCCAACGGCCATGAATACAACAGGACACTTAAGTATACCGGTATCCGGTACATGTACGTATTTAAATTGCTTGGGTTTCTATTTCGACGAAATGATCAAATAAAATGATGATGAAATGAGCGTGTCAATGATGAAATAAGTGTTGACGTCCAAGAACGGTGCCTTTAAACAATTGTATTGCGCGGCAAAAAAATTGTGTTGTGAAAATGCTAAAATAAAGAAGCAATAATTTTCAGCGTGGGATTGTTTTCAACTTTCGAGTCGGTTCAAATAGGTGTTAAATCTCCTGAATCAAATTCTTATTAAACAAGGTGATTAACCATAAAAAGTATGGCGTCGTTTTAGCGCGTTTTTACGTTGATAAGCGCTTGTGATTCGCATACACCGATATAAAGATAGGTTTTAATAGTTACTAGATGGACGGCGTTGTGTTTCTGCACTAAAACTAATGACGCACCAAGCGGGGAATTAGAAAAATACGGTAGACGGTACCCCACTAAACAGCAAGAAGCCGACTTACTTGTCAAAGAAGCCTATCTTATGGATACTTTTTTTTTGTGACAATACTTTTGATGGCTCTTTTTTTGTAAAGTCTGTGACTGTCAAAAAGTTGACCTATTTTGTGACTAAATGAAGCATTTGTGGAGGGGCACATTTTCACCAATATCCCGTGATAGAATAAAAGAGTGCCCGAGCCGGGAATCGAACGCTGTACCACCTGGCCCACGACGATCGCACATTGCTGTTTAACTTTTTTCAGTTCTGTGCTGTGTGTCAAATCTACGAACTAATATGGCCGCTTGATCCCGAAACTGGACACCAATTTCCCCCGCAATTCCGTGCCCCGATCATCAAGCCATCAAAAGGGTGGAAGGGACCCCATAGTGCACGTGTTTCGCGTTTAGTATGCGCGCTCACGTTTCGGCGCCAAAAGCGGTTCGTACCGAATTCATCTCGACGTGTGTGTAGGTATACGTGTCTAACAGTTGAGATACTATTGCAATATATCCTTCGCACACCGCCCATCTGCCTATCCAAATTTTCACCCTCCCCCTTTCCTGAAGGATTTCTATTGGCATGTCAGTAGACATGCCAAAAGAAATCCTTCTAAGACCAGCTATACAGTCAGTACGATCCCAAACGTATACCGAAATAATTACACTTGATACAAGAATAGTCTGATTAGATGTTTTTCTAATTATTTTCCTGATAACCGTTTTAAAGCATCTTCACATTTTGTTCAGTTTCGATTCACTTGAATGTTCGGAGTCAGTCATTTGGCTGATATCAGGGAGTGCTTCGCGACAAGAGGGGAGTCAAGACGTAACAAGAGATTCGTTGCAAGATGTCTGTTGTCCGCAATCTCCTGCGACCCTCGACCGAAAATGTGTGATTTTCTTAACACTGAAAAGTTTTGTACCTTGCCCGTTGCAGCAGAACATAATTTCATTTTTGTCCTGATTGACAAATTATACAAAAATGGTGACAGGCCAAGACAAGACTCTTGTTATTTAGTCACATCTACTCGAGACGAGACCGCCAGAAGTCTCTTTTGGCTCGTAAATAAATAAACCAAACAAACCAAAAATATGACGTACATAAAAAAAATGGGGGAAAATAATGCTCGGTGAAGGAATGAGATCAGGCAGCGGCAGGGTGAAAGTGAATTGACATTGCGAAATTTTACAAATAACTGCTTAAAAATACACTTACCATCCGTCACGATCAGAGACAAATTGAATTTCTCCGATCATGACTTCCGAAGCAAGCGTGTTTCAGTTGTGCATTTATTTTTAACTGGTATTCCGTAAACTTAGTTTATTTTTATCCTGTACCTATGTCTCATTACGGTATTTTATTTTTGCTTTTAAAGGCTTCTATCCAACTCTACAGTATTTCTGCACTTTTTGTTTTTAAACAACTAAATGTTAAAAAAATTAGTTTTTCTGATACAACCAACCTTTCATTTCTACATCGACCTTTACTTTATTATCAACTCTATCATACTTTATTATCATCCTTTATTTCTATATTCGACATTTTTATTTATACATCGACATGAGCATAAATTTTCTTTTTGAGATGCCGCCACAAAAGCTGGCATAAGAAAATTGTAGCACACACTGGATTCGATCCCAGGACGTCTGAATAGAAAAATTGATACCGATACTGATACCATTCCATCACTTCAAACGTCTAAAAATGTAACCTTCCTATAACGAATTTTGAAATTTTAACGGATACTCGTCAAAATTTGATAGATTCAAATGTTCCATGAGACTGAGCTGCGTACAGACGTGTGTAAATTGGTTAAATATGACCTCAAAAAAATTAAAACAGACAATCAAGGGTCATAGTAGGTGAAATAAAAAATTGTAAAAATATAGAGCTTCAAAAATACAATGATATAGCCAAGGGTCTGATGAGAATTCGGCAAACAGACACCTAGCATCGAATCTCTCATTTGGTCTCGACTTCACTTTCTTTGCTTTCTCATCCTCCGCCTTCTTGGTCTCCAGTGTCGAAAATTGAGACTTCTCTTGGAAAAATAGTCTCCATTTCAGTGGAGTATACTATACACATTACACAGTACATGTACAGTATATACATGTACAGGTACTTGGTTTGTGACTACATTATGCGTGAGGGATGGGGGATTTCGCGGCCGGGTACAGATCTTGAAAAAGCCGTGGGGGTTGGCTATTATTGGTTGTCGTGGGGATGCGAATGAAATAAAAACAGATTTTGAAGCGCTTTTACAATGTTCAATACGAGTCGATGGATACGTTAATGGCATTGGGGTTGGGCTACAGCGTACTACATGTACAGGGGTTGGACAAATTAATGTAAACAGATCTGTTTGTG
>JAUJYS010002558.1:0-14559 GCA_033995665.1 Melogona broelemanni | reverse complement strand
ATACATAAGTTTGGATTTTATCGAAGATGAACATTGTAACTCTGCTTGGATACGTCAAAATATCCATTCAAATCGATAAAATTCTCCCCTCATCTAACCTTGCTTGAGTCGCACAAAGAAATTGTATATGTCCAATACCCCGTTCACACTGCGACTCAACATCTTCGGCGAAAAAGGAAGAAAAGCACCAAAACAAAATAATTTCTTGTTCAACTTTTTTCTTCATTTTATTTTTAAATTTAAATTTTTATTTGTTTTTTAAAATACTTTAAAAAAATTCGTTTTTTTGCTTTGTAAAATTTGGAATAAGGCGCCCGTATGCCATGGACATCAAGTTGCATTTTGATGGCTTTCAAAATTGGACAACACAGTCAAAATAAAGGATTCCAGCGATTTCGCATTATGGAAACTACTTTCTTTCGATTCTCCTAACCTTGCCCAGGAGCTCTCCCCTCCCAGAAAAAAATGATCTTCACAAATTTTATAAATATTTAGGGAAAATGTAATGAAAATCTCATAAAAATACTATTTGAGCTCATCATTATTTAAAGAAAAATTTGTCATTAAAAAAAGAAAATAAATAATAAATGTTGTGAAAAATTAATCATCCCATGCCGAAATTTACGCGTCCAAAAAATGCTAATTAATGAGGGCAAATGCTGACTAGAGAAGAAAATTAGTCAGCTGATCCCCATTAAGATTTATTCCTGACATAATGTCTCGTGGTAATGTCACAGATGTCAGGCCAGGGGGTATTCGCCATGATGATCATCATCTGTGGTCGCCTCGCTACTAAAAAAATACAATGTTTTTCATTTATTTCATTCATACCTCATGCGAAGTTTCGAGTGGCTCAACCGTGATGAAATTTTTCGTGAACGGGGTTCTCCTCACATTTGCGCACAGCTGTGAAACTTTAGTTCCCGTCGCGGGACACAGAACAACTTGTTAATGTGTGCGCGGGGCGGTTCTACTTCAAAAGCGGTGCGGTGAAAAGGCCACCATCGGACCCAACCGAGTCAAATAATCCCCAACGTAAGTCGACCAAACTAGCGCCAACCACTAAAACTAGCATCATAAATTATATTTCTGATGAGTGCAAGCGTTTTAGAATTTTACTAAGTTGAAAAACGATTTAAAAAAATGAATGAAAACGGATTTGTGCAACCGTGAGAAATTTCCCACAGTTGTGATACGCGCAAGGATACAACGGCGGTGACGCGGTGAGGGGGAGCGCCAGAGGGGGGAGCGCTCCACGAACGGCGCCGGCGAACACGAGCTCAGTGGCAGCAGAGGTATCGAACTGTGCGGGACCGTACGGTCGGATATATTTTTACGGATATTATGATCTGCTCTATTTGGACTGGCCCTCAGTGAATATCTAATATGGATTATTGATGGAGTGAACCACGAGTTTTGTGATTTTATGTGTGCGATAGTCGCGGAGAAAAGGATTGTTGTGTGCCCTACCCCGTGTGAATTGTGGAGATGCGGCTCGCTTGGATAGTTGGTGTGATTTTGGTTTACTTTTGCTGTGACGGCCCACGGACCGTTCAAGGTAAGAATCATCATCCCGGCAAAGAAAGTGTGCGCTGACCCCGTGAAACTGACCCGGAGGACGATGTTTGTTTGCGCGCGCGATGTCTTACGGACATTTTCGTGTCTCTTGGATTAAGTGCTCGATAAAACGCCACAACCACCTTACGTCGATCCCCAAATATTGTTTAGAAATAATAATCGAAAAATCTTTCAGTTTGGACCTTGTGTGCGTGTGTGTGTGTTGGTATGCGCGATTTAAACCACCATGGCCGTTAAGCCATAGTCATGGTTCTTGTTGATGCGCGATGGCTTCGGACTTGCCAATTGATTATTCTTGGGGCGACCGTTTATCTCCCAGTACAACGACCACGAATTATCGGCCAATGATCATCAGTGATTCACTAAACGATTGAGATCGACTCATAATTAGTGACAGAGACCTAGGCCGACATTTGATGGCCTAGGTCATTGTATAGCGCCGGCCCTCCTCCATCAGAACTAGTTTAAACGTAACCGCGATCACCATAACCAATTCACAATTTCGTTTCAAGTTAAACAGTTTTCATTTTTCCAAACGTCACGGCAGTAAGAACAAATTGGCAGTGGTTGTTAATCCCTCTGCCTGTTGTCGTTTCGAATTCCCCCACACCGAAAAACCTCCCGTTTCCTTTCCCCATTATCCATTCTCCCCCTCTTGCCAGTTTTCAAATGAAAATTTCCGTTGGCGGTTAAAAGTACTGTCGCTGCTACGCGAAACGAGGGGATGTAATTTTCCTCGATTAAATACGAGACATTTTATTAATTCGGTGATTTGAGTTGGTGAAAGGTCGGTTGAGTTCGTTTTTCGAGACTGTTCGTAAGATGGCCGTCGTCTTGGGAGATGAACGCGCGCCCGGTCAAAAAACGAAAAAGGCCCAAGAAAACCGCATTCCTCCGCACGATTCTGTCCCGCTCCGCGCATAGCAGCAGGTTGCCGTGGGAGCGAAGGATCGGTGGCCGCGTGTGTGTCGAGGCACGCGATTGGTGGCGCCGCGGCGTCGACGCCCGGCTCGACCAATCGGCGGCCGCGTAACATCGTCTGAAGGCCCGCCGATCCCAACTTCGCGCCCGCGCGCGTTGGAGGAGAAGGGGAGGAGGGGGGAATGGATGATGGCGATCTGTCTACGGGCGTTTGCTGCAGCGGGGTTTCCACGGTGAAACATTTCCCGCGTAACTACTAAAGTTTTTAACTTAGCGGTTAGCCAGTTGGGCGTTATTGGAACCGCCAATTTGGAAAATTGATGTGTGATTAGGAACTTAACCATAAATTGGAATACAAGTTAGAATAATTTGCACGAAATGATTCATCGTGTAAATGTTAGTCGCAAACCAGACAAGCTTGACGTTTTCCGAATGTTTTAAAAATACTGCTTCGAACAAAATTATTTTGAATCTTTTCCCGCGGATTGATCATTCCAAGGTGTCAACAAAAATGTTATCACCAAAATTTTTAAATGGCATTTGCATATAAAGCACTTACTATTTCCCGATACGACGTTCGAAATTTATTTTGTAAAAACTATATCCGGTTTATCTGAAACTGAACGCTGAACGGTGATGGCCTATTTTAATTTATTTACTGTTTTTTTTTGTGCGTCGCGAGTTGAACCCACTTTCAATATCCGAGTTTCTTGACCCTCCAAAGTTGCCTCTTGCGGCGCAAATCTGCTCAATACATAGCTCATTACATCTTGTCAAAATATAGTAAACTTTCAAAACGTGAAAGTCTCCAATCCCTGAATATGTCATTAAAGTATGGCTTTAAAAAAAATTATGGACCAAAAGATAATGACATGTTCATCGGGCAAAAACGTGAAAAGTTCGACCTGGGGTAAACTGTGGGCCAGCAACAGTTTTGTCTTTGACATGTGCGTGAATTTGCGCCCCCAGCGTCTCAGAGTCCCATTTTTTTGCTTGTAGATTTCTCCTACACATCAAAATTCGATGTTTTTTGTAGTAGTTGAGGCGCTTGCAACCACCACCAACTAGTTAGCTTATCGGAAATGTCGAGCCGGGGACGGACGTCTGTCGGAAATACTCGATGGGCGATAGAGTCGTGTTCATCCGCACCGTGGTTCCGGAAACCCCATATGCAGAGTGACTTTTTGAAGTCTGCTTCTGGCAAACTTTTTTATTGGCAAGGATGACAACCATTTTTCCGCTGTCGACAGCTTATGTCGGCCCTGTTAGTTTGGCAGGAAAATCTTCTGAATCGATAAAAAAATGGATGCTGAATATGGATTTGCTATTTCATTCAACAGAAGAAAAAAAAATAGTTTTTACCAATTTTATGGATCTCAGGGTCAAGGGTCATTAAGGCGAAGGACAAAATTAAATGGTAGTGTACAATAAGTTTCTATGAGTAGTTTCTATGTGTAGTTTAAATTGGGTGCAGTAGTCGAAAGCTCTTAGTGTTTGTATTTAGTACACCATTTTTTGTTGTCCCCGTTTGTCATATTACTTTTTTTAAAGACATTTTTTTATCGTAGCAAACACGTAGAACTAAAGCCGCGTTGAAAACACGTAAGCAACAAACAATAAACAATTGATTTTCCGAAAACGTTATTCAGTAGGCCATCATTATTATTAACATCGTCTCCTTGAAACAAGAACATCTGGAGCAAGAGTGTGGTGATTCTTGCACCTCATTTATTGTGTGGCCCCAAACCCGGCACACTTTTTTTTGTAGAAATAACGAGTGGAACGAATTAGCTGTCATTTAGCATTCGACACGGGCTGTGATGTGAGCCGGTACCTGATCCACATTCGGTGTGTTCGGCGTATCGTGGGCCTGCCTGGTGGTGTTTGGGATGTAGCGACAATACGACTTCATTGCGTGGTAATATCGTTGGGCTTTAATTAAAATTAATCACGTGAATCCGAGAAGCGATGTTTTCTGGACGAAAATGTGACACTAATATTTGGACGTTTTAGAAAAGGACAAGAATGTGACACGAAAATGAGGGGGCGTTACCTTATGTTCGATACTGTCAGGGCTCAGCCAGACAAAGAGGAATGATTTGTTTCGGATTTACTGATGGATCCCTTTCCAAATATTCGTATTAAAAAATAGATTCACTTCAAAAACGTTCTTAGAAATAACAAACTTGTTGATTGGTCTTTTGTAAACATGCCAACCTGAGTAGTGTAAACTATCTCGACGCTTTTTCCAGATATGTTGAATTTGGGTGGAGTAGTGGGAGGGGGGGGGGGTGGTTCTGGGCTTTAGCACCAGATGAAAACATTATGTCATTAATTGTAAGATTCATCTTTCAATGTTTACATGTATGCGCAACTAGCGGGGGTAGCGCTTAGCTTTTTTATCTTCCCAGCTTCTCTATCTCCACTCATTCCAAAAGACACACAAAAAATAGAGCGAGAAAAGTGACATGTGTTGTTAATGCGTGGGGGGATAGTGTGAGGGTGGGAGAGGGCAAGATGAGTGACGAAGGGGGTTGAAGGGAAAGTCTCGAGGAATTCCTTCTGGGGTGGCGGTGGAGGTGGCCGTAGTGGGAGTGTCTTGAGTCCCCGACAACAAGTATAAAAAACGGATTTTTTTTTGCGTTTCTTCCACCCTCTCTACCATCTATATCTCAAATTAGGTCTCTCTCTCACTCTACCCCTAATTAGAATGGGTAGGGAAGGGTGATAATGTAATGGTGTGGGAAAAAGTTACTATTTCCCATGATAGCGAATGGCTTGCTTGGGTGTGCGCTCGCAGCGCCGCCTAACGCCCGACCAACGAAAGATGGAGCACACGCATGGGTTTGTGAACAGCAGGCAGATGTGTCGACGGATTGGCCATGCGCGGGGGAGCGCTCTCCACGATGCGTGCGTGCGGATGTGGAGCGCAAAAGCGAGGCAAGTGAGCGTGAGAGAGCTCTCAGCAAAATCGCGGGCATCATCATCATCATCCGAGAGAGAGCAGCTGCCATTCAATTTTCTCAGGCACAAAATCTTTTTGGCGTTGGCCGTTGGCCCGGCACGCTATGTGTGTGGTGTGCGTAGCCCCGATTTTTTATATTCGCTTATTTTGATGGAAAAAAAAGTGTATTTCACTCCCCTCTGCCTCGTTGGAAGAGTGTGACAAAAATCATGGGGTTGTGTCAATGGGTAGGGAGAGCATGGATTGGAATTAGTGCCAGCAAATGTTGTAACTTAGCTAATTAGGATTTATGGAATTGGGGAATTTTTATGGGCTCAAATGAGTTTTAATTTTCAGCTAAGTGTTATTACATTAGCATTGCTCAGTTGTGTGCCGGTTTTGCGTTGTGTTGATCTTTGACCCGCTCGAAGAACGGGCTCTATCCATGCTAATTTTCATTGATGCGGGAAGATTTATATACGGGAAGATTTATATAGATGTCTGGGAAGTTTTATATACAGGTTGTTTAATCACAAATTAAAAAAATAAAAATGAAGTTTAGAAATTGTTGGGGAAAAAAATTATTGAAAATTCAATTGAAGTGGGTAACGGTAATTCGTGGGGATAAAATAACTATTTTTATCGTTATAATTTATTTTCACAATCATGCGAAAATTCAATTACGTTTTTTTTTCATAACGGATTGACAGGAAAAAGAAAGATCCATATATACAGGATGACTCCAAAAATAGTAATTTAAAACCAGCAACCTGTCTACTGCATCTCAATGTTCGATTATGACCTGACTGACGTACTTACAATCCAGGAAAAAAGGTCGAGAAGCAAAAACATAATATGACGGCAATAACGTCCCGGCTCCAAAAGTTGTGTCACACCCTAAACTTGTCTCACGAACGCGCTCAGCGCTGAGTTTCTCTCTCTAGCTAGCTCGCTGACACAGGGGGTGTATTTAATAATAACAAATATTATATAGGCCTACTTCTTCTGCGTTGTTGCCGATGGCGCTGTAGCAACAATTGAATTGCTCGCTTCGAGCTCGTTATCGGTCGTGAGAAAACGTCCCGAGTCCGAGAGGGGGGAGGGAGGTGGGGATGGAGGCCTCTCGAGGACAGGGACAGAGTCTACGACTACCTGTTGTCTACGAATGTCTCATATGGCTTCGTTCCCCTCTCCAGGTTAAATTCCCCTTCTTCCTACCCTCGACGGGAAGGGCGACCTGGACTGACTGAGCGATCACTTTTTACCTGCATTGCATGCTCACCCACCGTGCTCACGGTGAGGTTCGGTCATCATCCGGATCAAAAACATAGTTTCTCCTGGAAATCGGGTTGTCTGGAAATCGGACGCGATGGTGAGGAAAAAAATGGTCGCCTTGTCTCCTTTTCACATTGCAAGGTGGGCATGTCTTACAGTTGGTCGAAAGAGTATAAAGTTGACAAAAAAATAAGGAAATAATAAAATAAGGTCTGTCTAAAAAAAAATCGTTTTGGAAATTGGGAAAATTTATTGCAGACTAATTCATAATTTTGGTTCGATAATATTTTCTTAAGAACTTATTAAGAACGCGGTCGATGTTGAAAAGTAGTTTTTTGTGGAACCAAAGGCAAATATAGGCTGGTTGTCGAAACTAATAGTCGAAGTTGAGGTGATTGTGCAAAGTGTTGCGCAACATTGGTAGATTTTTTATTTTTGTTTTATGATCCGCTGACTAAATCACAATGAATTTCTTCATCAGACCTGTTTACCAATCCCCTGCCATGAATACCGAAAGACAAAAAGTGGGCTACAAAATGCGTGACCTACGGGGTCAATAGTTGCGGTTATTTTTTTTATGTACGCCCACCCCTCACTCATTTCTCCTCATTACAACACTCCACCCCCCTCCATCGCTCTATTGCGTGCCTCCCCCTTCCCTTCCATTTGCTCTCTCCATGACCGATGCCGATTTAAGACTCGTAATCGACGGCCGATGATGATGACTGGGGATATTACAACCGTGGCCCAGTGATTTGCGTGTGAAAGTTTCCATACATTGTGGGGGATCGCATGCAACAGTGTACAAAGAGATACGAGGATAGAACTGGAGTTGTCGTCCACCTTTCCGCCGGACGACCGGTTATTTTTTTTTCCTATTTTCATTTTCTTATTTCTATGTAAATATCCTCATTCTCCATCCAATATCAAGTTCTACAGAATTTATATAACTACATGTACTCTGTACATCACTGGTCGTGTTTGGCCTAAGCAAATTTCAAACGAGCGGGTAACATGGAGGAAAACACACGGGGCATTTATATTTAAATGTGCGAAAACCTCGCGCGAGACGCGTGAGTGCCATTGAATAGGCAATAAATCGCTCATCAATGCATTTCTAATTCGAATTTGGCTCTTCAGTTGTTCCCCCGTGTCGAAATCGGCCCTCGGATTTTTTTGCACGTTCTCGCTCAATTCTGGTGTGTACTGCAGTCGGTTTTCGGGTGGAAATAATTTGCTAATAATGGGGATTACACGAGTGTACGTGGCACGAGTTTCGACGTTGTTACTTAGCCTCGCGAGATATGGAGATTGAGAGGCTTGGACCCACTGAGTTGCAGCTCGCATCCTCGGAATATCACATGTAGATTTTTGGCCTGTCAGGCTATGTCTGATTTGCAGATTCGAGGAAGACAACAGTTTGTAATTTGTTAGTAATAGAAGAAAATTCCTGAGTTTACTTATTAGTGGTTCTCAGTACAATATTATACGTAGGATCGTTTATTAATCGTTAATATCTGGTTATACACGGTTTGGGTCACTATTCTGGCAACGTTTTCAGCACGAACCAGATTGGCTCTCTAGAAATAAAAAAAATGATTTTTTTTTAGCGTCATGCATCCTTTCGACTGAGCTGTTTCACGTGCAAACGCTGTGAACCAATTTCTAATTTTTGTTGTGTGTTTTTGAGCGATGCGCGTGTTACTATCCCGCGATGCCACAACAGGTTATTTTCTTAATCTTATAGCAAGTAGTGTGTGGATTTTGGCGTCTCTATCGCATCTCGTCTAATCACTCTTTTAGTCTGTTGTGGAACGAGCGAATAATCGCTCTGATTATCGAACCTGATTACTACACCAGCCGATGATGTCGGGCGCGTCTGCCTTGTACGCAGTTTTAATCGTCTGACGCGTGCGTTTAATTTAATCGAAATTTTCGTCAGCACGGTTTTGATTTTTTTTTTGGCGAAAATATTTGTATAATATATTTCAGATTTTTTAAAAACAGGTATTTGAGCGCCAAAAGCAGACCGGTGGCTGGCAAGTGCCAGACGTATGGTGGGTCACGTGACGCTTGAGTCACCGGCTCGTCCAACATGCTGGCAGTCGTCGGCGGCAGCAAATAATAAAAAAAGTCCCCGGACTGCATTTGGAGAGAGGGCATTGGCGCCAACGTTGTCCCACGGTGGTCAGTGGTTGTTGTTGCTTGTGCTCTAGGGGTCTGCTACTGGAGATTTTTGGTGTACGACCGAGAGCGACGGGAGCAGGAAAATTTGTACGATTGTTGCCTGCCAGGCATTCGGTGTCCTCATGAGACCATTTGCCGCCGCAAAAAAGAAAATTGTACACTATTTTCTGACCCATGGCACGCTGTAAGCCGGAATGTCACGCTCGCTCAGAAAGATCAGTGAGACTTGTTCTGCAACATTGTTGAGATGGCACTGTGTATGGCAGTCTGACACAAGCTATTTCGAGACACAAAAGTTAGAGGGGGTGGGGAAAGAGTTAGCGGTTGTGAACGCAGTTTCTGAGTTGAACACCAAATGGTTTCAAATTACTTTGGAATTTCAAATGACTTCGGAATAAGTGAATCCATAAATTTGTCAAAATTATTAATTTGCTGAAGACTAGAAGAGAATCAAGGACGAGTTTCATTAAAACCTCAAAGATGATATAACGGTAAAATCGGCTAATCACCATACCTCTGCGGCTTCTCAAGAGGATACACTAAAAAATATCGGGCAGATATATATTTTTTACAGTACCTGCCACTTGTTTTATAAGAGTGGCGTTGCGGTGGGGAGCGGCTGGCAGGGTGGTTTTGAGATTGTAAAAATGGAGTTGACGACGCTAATACCGCCCGGTGGAATTATATTGTTAGGAGAGAGCGGCACAGGCCAGCCACAGGTGAATTATGCCGGAGGGCCTCTCATGTTGGCAAGACAAAAGCGCACGATTCCGACCAAGTGGTTTCTCCACTCTACTGATATCACTCTGCATGCTCTCTCTCTCTCTCTCCTCGCCCATATTAAATTGGCCTCTCTCGTGGTGTCTTGGCTTGGTTTGCAGGTTTTGCGCTGGCTTGGCTGGGCGCGGCGCCGACGGGCGATTTTTTTCCACATTTTTGCTGCCAATTTCCCGTCGGGCGGTGGCGGTGCTGTAGGGCGAAATCTGGAATCGTTGTTGTAAAAGTTTATTGGTTTTTGTGCCTTCTTGCACTTTTAGTTTGGTTGGGTTCGAAAGTGTCGCCATTTTATATTATCGGTCGGGTGAACCAGGAAATGATGCACGAGATGAATTGACATTTTGTTGTGTACAAAATGTCTTTTCACCAGATTATCGAAAGCCTAAGGTAGAAAATATTCCGTTCATCTTTTCATTTATTTCTATGGAAAAAGGTTGCATTCATATCTATGGAAATCTGGTTTTCCTAGGGTCTCGAAAAATGGATACGGCGATCTCAGTGATGTCGAATCGTTGCCTTGTCCACTTTTGCATTTATTTACATGGAAAAAAAAAAGAAGCTGGACAGCTGTTGAATTGGCTGTGCTATTTCCTAACTCTCAATTCTGGTCACAAAGTCTTTCTTCGTATCGGATCACTCCGAATAATTTGAGAGAGGGAATTTCTCAATTGTGTCGATTTTTCCGTGCTTTTCTCATCACAGTTCCGGTGTTATCTTATGCAAATGAGTCTCGGGCACGACGCGACGGCGTAACACCGTTATCCACTCTTTGGCAAGGGCGTGACAGACACGACCCCACTTTGTCGGCGTGCCCACCACCACCACCGCACTGCACGTGACCCATATGGATGGGTGAAGTGTGTGCGCGGGCGAACCGGATGTCGCCTTCCGCAAACAGCGCCACCTATGCGTGTGAATGTGTT
Source organism: Melogona broelemanni (assembly GCA_033995665.1). Classification (NCBI taxonomy): domain Eukaryota; kingdom Metazoa; phylum Arthropoda; class Diplopoda; order Chordeumatida; family Chordeumatidae; genus Melogona; species Melogona broelemanni. The sequence continues at coordinate 3,954 of JAUJYS010002558.1, read as the reverse complement.
AACATGGGGGAACTGTGTACAGCGACACGGAAAATGGATCTCGAGGTTTTGCGTCTCACGTTTTTATGATGGCGTATGGGTTTTTGGTTTGTTGTCAATCTGCGGGATGAGGGGGGAATATGGGGGGTGGTAGACAGACAACCTTTTAAGTCTTAATAGCTGTTAAACGTTTCGGCGCGGGGGCTTGTAAATATTTTTACGATGGCCCGCTGTGCTGGGGCAACAACAACAGTTTTGCATATCTGGCGGCATTAAGCCAAACGGCGCTTAGTTTTCTATTTTATTTGTCTCCTTCCCCGCTGGTTATCTAGCTTGTTTTCCGTTTACCCCACCCCTCCCTCTCCCGCTCGAGTCCGGGATAAAGGCAAAAAACGTTTCCTTAAATAATGAGGCTTAGTTTTTCTTAATTTTACCTCTGCTCCCTTCAGACAAATAATTTAATCTTTAGCGTACCTTTTCATGGAAAGTGCAGATTTGCGCTTTGTTTCTTGCGCGTCAGAATCTTAGTGCGGGGGCGTTGATCACGTGACAACTCAAAACATTTTATTTTGGATTGGTAATGCCTGAGTAACAGAAATTGAGATATTTCGATGGCATTCGAATTGTTTATTTCTGAAAAGCAACTAATTTCGTTTGACACCCTGTATTTTGACCACAACTAAGTCTCGTCAACACAATGTGCAGGCATTTTTTTTTTCTCCATCAGCTTTTTGTTCAATGTTCGGCTAGCTGTTTCGGGGTGGAAACTTCAATCACGTGTAGCCCGGTCGGTCGCGTATACCAATTGCCGTTCAGGCTCGTTATCCCCAGCGAGATGACAGCACGCTTGGTGGACGCGCCCCGCCCTTCATCGGACATTCACTGAGCGTGTGAACCCACTCGTAGGATCACGCACGTGACGAATACAGATGGGTCGACTCGCTATCTATTTGTATATTTAAACTATAGTGCCAGGGGGGAGGGGAACGACATGCGAAACACAATTCCCCCCAACCCGCATTATGCTCGGCCACGGGCCGCCTGGTCATTACTCGCGTTCGCGTAGCGCCCGTCTGATTTCCGTATGCGCGGTCATGTCTGTATCCTGGACGCGGCGAGTGTGCGGTCGGTTCACGTATCCTGGTGTTTGCAAGAGGGGGGGGGGGGGCGGTTGATGAGTAACAGGGTCTAGGGAGGACACTGCACGGCATCTCCTACTTTACTCCAATTCCCCCTGCCGGTATTTTCCGCCGCGCATGCGCACGTGGCCAAGTCCGACGCCATATGAGAGAGTGAGAGAGAGCGCCACCAGAATCCAAATCGCGAAGGCATCGTCCGTTCCATCGATTAGTTGCCTAATAAATTCCATTTGGACAGACAACGCACGGAGCAAGGTGGGGTGATCGAGAGCTTTGGGATAGTGGATTTCTGGAAAAGGGGGTGGTGTCGCTTAGGGAGTAAAGTGTGCTAGAAGGAGGGGGGGTCACGTTGCTCGCCTGGTAAGGTCACGTTGGCGCACGGGCGGCGACACCGAATAAACAAACTATCGCATAAACAAATTGGAATTTGCTTGGACGATCCTTACACTGCAAATTACTAATGTCTAAATGTTCTTCATCATATTATTTCGCACACCTTGTATACGGTAGAATGTTATCGTGATCCTTGTCACTATCAGGAATCATTTGTTGAATTCGATCTAGTGACATGGATCCAAAAAAATAGGATCCATGTCACTAGTTCAAATTCACCAAATTCGGCTATCCTTGCACGGGTGCGCATAAGATTTCATACTAAGAACCTAACATACCTAATCTACTATGTACACCCCGCGTGAGGCTAACCCACTTTGTTGAATTCGATCTAAAGACGGTATGCCGAATTTTTTTTAGAACATTGCGTGTACTGGCTAGTGCCAGGATTCAGAGGCTGTTGTATGCTAAAATCTAGTAGTAAGTGTAGTTCACATTATCACATACTACCCACCGGTTCTGCGGCGCTGCGATTCGTATTCAATTTGCATTACGCATGGCAGCGCCACTGGCCCTGGGGGGGGAGTAGGTGAACTACACTTACTGCCAGATTTTAGCTTACAACAACCTCTGAATTCTGGCATAGGAGATTATATACTTGAGCATTCGCGATTGAGTGTCAACCAGGATCGAATAAACGAGAGTCCAAGCAGGGAATCGAAACTAGGGATTGCCGCATCACAAACGACTGCTCTGACCTTCGACGCCGGCACAATTTAATGTTAGTCCTATACGTTGCCAAAAATAAGTGGTTCAAAATTCGATCCCGCAAAAAACGCGTCTTTCGTTCGAAGACATCTCAAGCGCCGTCAAATGATGTTGAAATTAATGTTAGGCCTCGCTAATTGCAGTGTTGGTTGGTGCCAGGTGTTCCACTCCCAAGCCCTATGCGGTGGAGCTTAAACGGAATTGAAATATATTGGTTTTCGCGAGCTGCCGATAGATGGCGGCAACACAGCGGCGCGGCGTCGAATTGAGGCCAGAATGTCGATAAGATCCATCGATCTAGTTGTACCGCGATTTGACGAGACAAACTAATCCCAATATGATGCTTACGGTGGTTGCCAGTGGGGGGTAAGGCTATTTGTACGCGAAGTTGCGAACAAGTTACGGAGTCATCGGAAATATTGGCAACCATAAAAAATCAGAATGAATAGGGAAGAAAAAAATGTTAAAAATGACGTGCTTTTTCAACATAAACTCAGCACTCCGTTACTTTTCCAGCTTAGCTCTTTCCAACCTCACATGATTTTACTTCATTTGGTATCTGTTATTTCAGGTATCGTAATGCGCACTGAGGTACTTTTTTACGGTTTGTTCAATGAAAACGTCATTTTGCTTCGGACCACTGCATACGTAAGACGTAAATCTTAAGCGTATTTACCTATGATTTTTGATTGAATATGCGCATGGGTGAGGCATAAACAAAATGACATTTCCATGGATGGATCCGATCCAGATATTCTGTTCCAACCGTATTAAATATCGTATTTCGTACATCGACAAGGAACAACTCAATTCTACAGAACGATTCATTCGGTGGCGTGCCTTTGATTTATTTTGAATATCGCATATGGTTGCTGAAGTGAAATTCGAACGACATCATTGACGGTGTGTATCGTGCGGGCAATGCGGTACGTCAAACTGTCGCGTGACATCAATTTTACGTTTATTCGCTGGGATGGTGCGGGAGGGGGGAATCGCAGACGGTTGGGTGGGTGGGGAGAGTGAGATAGATATTCCGAACAAACAACAAACCAAGTTCGCGTGCAAGGATGGATACCTGACAAATCCAGAGCTCTCTCTCTACAAGACAACCCCGTCTAAAATACACTTGTACACACTGAGAAATTGGGTCGGATTTGTTCCAGCGCCGATAGTCAGTTGTTCCATCAGGATTGAACTTTTACGTCACACGATGGGAAGGATTGGCGATGCGCTATGCGCGATGGCACAAAAATTGAACAACAATTAAACAAACATACTTAACAATGATGCCACATGTCGATAAATACGGTTTGTAAAATTCTCAAAAAGTTATTTACCACCCCATCTTTTAAATTCTAGGGATTTCCTAGGGATAGGCAGCACGCTTGAATCGACCCTATTTTCTTTACCGTTTATAGCTGATATTGAGGTGTAACCCAAATTAATATGAAATAACATTTAAAACGTGCCATATATAGAAAAAATAGTTTTGTAAAATGCTCAAGAAAATCATATTTTCCACCCATATTCAAAAATTTTATTAATCATTTGCTCAAATTTTTGCTCAGATATAAGAACGTGGTTCAGTACCGCGCCGATAAAAAAGACGGCGCCGTATCGAACCACGTTCTTATGTCTGTATAAATTATTATACGTTGTGCGGCCTCCGTGGTACAGTGGCTATAGTCATAGACTACTAAGCGGGTGGTCCCGGGTTCGATTCCCGGCAGAAGCA
>JAUJYS010002557.1:0-14560 GCA_033995665.1 Melogona broelemanni | reverse complement strand
GGGGCACATTCCAGTACCACAGAATCGAATAAACGAAAGCCTGCGCCGGGAATCGAACCCGGTACCATCCGCTTTGTAGTCGATGACCATAGCCACTGAACCACGGAGGCCGCACAACATATCATCACGAACGATAAAAAATCTCCCGTTCGCTGCAGTGGTCAGGAAAAGAAATTTAAATATTTTTTTAAAACAACGTTAATTATTTTGTTAGCTAACGCTGTATATTGTTAGCTAACGCGAACCCAACTAGTGCAAGAGCGGTACTGGATATCGGGCGCATGCGGTTGATGTCCATAGGTGTCCGGGATGATGTCGTTGATGTTTCATCCGAAATGGGGAATTTGCTCGAGGCGGAGATGATCATCGTCACTTGTGTGGGCTGCAGCGCAGGCTGGCGACACTGCTGCTGTATGTGGTCGGTCGATCAGTGTTTTATACGCGTTTACATGTAGTATATACGGTGCTGGTGGGGATCTGTCGGGGGCTTGCCAGAGTTGACTGCAGCTCGACATCAGGTCGCGGGGATTAGAATAGAGATTTTGTGAAGCCGCAAACGACCTGTGGCCGCAAAATCCAGGCTCTATCGGATGGCTGAATGACCGAAAGGTTTAGAGAGGAGTTTACATGTCCTAAATTTCAAATTTGAAGCATTTTTCGTCTTCTGTGTTCCAAAAAGCCAAAAAGTTTTAAAATTTGCAACTTTAAAGTATTTTGCCACAAAAAGTAAAGAAATTTTTTGTTTTTAATTTTATTTCGTTTTTGGGACATTCAAAAGACCAATTTTTTTTTTAAACACTCACAATAAAGTCATCCATTAATTACTCATACGCACCGACAAAATATACAGTATAACACTATCAGAAGATAAATAAATGTAGCGCCATGGAGTGTTAACGTTACCGCAATCATCATTTAACAATGCAACAGTTTACAACGTTGCGGATTGATAAAGAATAATTGCGGTCACGTAAACGCTCCATAAGGGCCCCTTTATCATCTGATAAAGTTATCTCTGTCGGTGCGTATTGGCATTTATTTCGGAATAAAAATTAGCAAGGTAACTGACGGTATAAAAGTGTCGAATTGTAAAGCTTTATTTTTTCTGAATTTTGTTCTGTTCATCAGTTTTTTAAATTAATATTTAGTTAATTTTTATGGTTTCCCAGTGTAGCAAGTTCGCAATTATCGTCAACCGCATTCACGAGCCACAGGGATTGGACTGAAGATTGGAACTGCTGGTAGATGCTGAATCGCAACGGCTCAAACTCATCTCGTCATACCACTCAGAGCGAGATCGCGCGAAGACAGCAGCAGCAGCACCGAAAGTGAAACCAATAAGTCACTTGCTTTTTCGCGACATTCACTATTCATGTCTGGTTTCGTTGCTGGAGGCAATAACTCGACGGAAGAGAGCGATATAGCGCCCAACTCGCTGCTGTTTACCGCACGCAAAAAGAGGCGATATTGATGGAATACAATATGGCTAGCGAGAGTCGATTTTATTTTATTGTTGGCGGGGGGACCACACCTCTCCCCTCCCCCGCCTACATCGGCCGGGTTTGCATTAACCACGTCGTGGGTGGTTAACCGCGCATATAAGTCGTTCTATTCCTAAGGGGGACGTTCAGAAACAAATCGTGAAAAATATCAAAATGGCAAAAATAAGGCTAAATTACACGTTCCCGGCATGAACGACCTGAAAATACGGTATCGAGTGGGGTCACCTGATTAGTCACTTCATGTTATGTTTTTGGTTAGGCAAGTCAGTTTCGCTACGCACCCCACTCGATACCGTATTTTCTGGTCGCTCATGCCGGGAACGTGTAATTTTACCAAAAATAAAAATAAAACTCAAGGAGCCAAAATACAGGAAACAAGGACATGTGTATCATAACTTCGCAAAATGTTAACCCATTCTTATTAAACTTTGCATTTATGTTAATAAAAACCTTATTTAAACATTTTTCGATCATATGTGGCGCTGCGAAATTTCCCGCGCATAAAGAGGCTCTGTAATACATTAAGTACTAGCGCTTAAGCCTGTCAGAGGACAGGCAGCTTTTTTCCAGGTTATAGGCAGTGTTTAAACTGCTATCCATTCCAACTTCAAGTCAGACTGCTATTCATTCGAATATAAATTTTTTAAATGCCGTTTTGATACATGTTTGATCAACATATGACAATTCCTCGAAAGGTCCTCTGCATATATTGGGGGAGGGGTGGCGATCTGTACATTTCGTGTAGCCTAGGTTGTCTCCCGCCATAGTCCCCCTCTCCCACCCAGGGCTGCTCGTGGGTACATATTAATTGTTATCTTTAACGTGTACAGGTTCTGGTCCCACTGTGTATACATTTCTCTAGTCTCGATCGGGAATCCGAAGCGAACATGTTAACCGTTGACTAGTGACCCCCCCGTCGAATTCTATCGGCTGCTGAATAGTTCAATAGTTTTTAAGACTATCGCGCATCACTCGTATACTAAGCTTCGCAGAGTGTGACGGCGATAGTCGTCCATATTGTCTCGTTTGAATTGCCCGCGTCGCGATGGTGACAACACAAGAAGGTGGCGGTGGCGACACAAAACCATGGCGACACAAGATGGCGGAAAGTGCCTTTCATAATGTAGAATTATTGTCATAATGCTGCGGCAATCGCCCCATCTAAAACTATTGGATGATCCAAATTCCATCATTCTTATCATTAACCTGTTCATTCGCCTGTTTTTTATGTTAATTCAGCTCTAAATTTTTAGTGGTAGAATAATGAAAAATTTCGTAGGTGGTGGGGTGGAATGAATGGACCTCGGTATTAATGTGCATGTATATGTGGTTAATATTGATTTGTGTCTGTACATGCACGTACTCGTGCGCTTCGTATCGATCAGACTCAAATTTAAACTTTGCGCGAGTTTACTGTAGCAGGTTGCCGATAATCGATGTCGCTATTCCTGTTTCGTGTAATTAACTGATTGGCCCAGTAATTGGCGCATATTGTGTCGACGTCGACCAAAATCGATGCAGACGTCGGTTACATTTTTAATGCCGGAATGGAAAACGTGAACGCTTTTAAATAAATTGTAAAACACGTTTGCGTACGCAAAACATCGTATTTCGATGAGAGAATAATTTTCGCTTAATTATACAGTCCTGATGGTTATTTCCTTTCTGGTCTATGAAAAATTTGGACATTGGAATTTATACGGTCGTCATAACTCAGAGGTAGAGCATTCGCCATGTGTGCGGCGATCCCGGTTTCATTTTCCGGTTCGGGTTTTCGTTATTTGATCTCGAGACACTGCTGAAAATGTACCCTTGCACAATTTCTCAAGCGATTAGAGTATTGCAAAATATCATGTTGCGATTTTGACTTCAGTTCTGTTGATGATAATTGATTTTCAATTTAAAAAATGCTTAAAGCAAATGCGACTGTTAGGTATCGAGCTAAAATATAATAAAATTTGTCTAAAAATTCAGCAAAATTAATTGCTTAATAATAAATATGAAGAGTGAGAATGATATACAGGTTAACAAAATTTAAAAATACGAAGTTAAAAAAATAATGACCGATGCAATTTTACATCAAATTAAAATATATCAATGCGCATACATCTAATTAATGTTCAAGTTGTTATTTACACTACATGTATATTCTAATTCTACAAAATACAATTTTACAGACAAATTAAATAACGTATATTTAACAATAAGTGACATTAAATGCATATAATAAATTTTCAAAACTGTATACCAGGGGTAAAGAAACTCAATGAAATTATAAACTTGTCTCTTAGCGACATTCCATTTTCATTGCTGCCATTTGGTAGTTAACCCCTAGTGGCTGCGCTAGTGGTCACTTTGATTGCAAAGTTGACGTTTGCTGGGGTACCACGGCGTCGTTCCCTCTTTCCCTATAGCGTGTGCCTTCGTTGCGTGGCGCAGGCCGGCAATTTAGCGGGTCCTCGCGCGGGAGGCCGGGCCAGCTGATTTATGTGTGTGCGTCTGGGATAACGTTTTATGTCCTTAATTTAGGTATTTCATTAGACGAGATTAAAGCGAGGCCGCATGTAAATGCAGCCTGCCAACACCAGACGCAATTATACAGAGTCGGGCCCAGAGAAAACTCGACCGTTTTCCAGTAAATTTGCCCGCGAGTAATTAAATCGTTGCTCGGACGTTCACTGATAGATACGGGTGTACACCGTACGCACACACTGGAGGGCGCCACCGATTGCAGCGAAACATACTCCACAGTTAAAGATATGGACGCTTTTTTAAAACGTGAATACGTTTACAAAGTTGCTTAAACGGGAAACAAATTAAAAAAAAAAACATAGAGACGCAAGTGACGTCAAAATTTAAATGAAAATGACACACATCACAACTCCATATACCTGTGGATGCCCTTTGCCCAATCACATCCACGCCACACTTTGGTCGGAGAGAACACGCAACATCATAACGTCATCTGCGCATGTATACGTCGATATCTTTGAATAAAAAAATGGCTGCCTCCACGACTTCATTGCCCCATTTTTTTATTCTTCAGTCGATACGCTAACCATAGGTTTACTAGGTAAACCTTCTGGATAAGAAATAACATTTTTAAAAGAAAATTACTTTCATTTTCTGCCTATATACCCTTTAAGGAAATTTTGTTTAATTTATCGAATAGATTGCGCGAGAAGTGTAATGGCTTCAGTAGTAGGCGAAACTGACAACTGATACTAACTACCGATCTAATGCTACCCCTGTTTCCGTTCACATTCGTCATTACAGTTACACGGACTCTCATTTGCTTTGCAGCGTACACTATTCACGGAAATGATCACGTTTGTCCCTCAGCAGAAACTCCCCTTTTTCCTTTCAGAACCAGGATTTAAAAACAAAATCATCAACTTTGGTAAACAAGTTTGCCGTGTACAGACCATGGGGAACGAGGCGGTAAAATTAACATAAGTCAACGTTCGACTTTTTGATTCGCCGCTACTGAATGACGATGGTAGCTTTTGGCGTTTAACCCTATGCAAATGATGTCCCCGAAAATGCCGGGGGAAAAAAAGCTTTCGCATTAAAAACGCTTAATTATGCTATATCGCAAGTCGATATGCCTCTTCGTTCGATCGAAGGCCAAATACGCCGATGCGTTTCGTTCGGCGCTGATAAAAAATGAATTTACTCATGCATTTGATTTTTTTTTTTTTTTCAAAACTGCGCGCACACGCTAAGATCGAAAGATCAAATGCTTGCGGAGAAGAGAAAATTTTGGGACTCCAGTCCCTAAGAGACGGAAAATGTGCAGGCATCATCACGGATCGATAAAAATGCTCTCTGTCGATGCATGCCCGTGCCATATGTAACAACGTTCACCAATCCCTTCACATTTAAAGCCGTGCAAAATTCTTTGGACGGCCACTAGATGTCGCTAGCCTACGCGCCATAATCGTGGACTTTCAGCGAGCGCCAAACCGGCACACAGAAGCTGCACATTCAGTCCCAGTCGCAGCCAGAGAAAGGATTTTTCACTCGCTCGTCCTGCGTCTGATTACAGCGATCCACATCGGTCTCTTCAATACGCACACCCGCCAAAACAGCTGATTAGCAGTATTGCCGCTCACTGTATCATCGCTATCACGTGTCGAGCACCAACTTCCGGTCTTCCTTGCCAGCACATCCGGGTACTCAGTGTGGAAGTCTAATCCCGCCCACAATATCCGGATTACGTATTTTTCACCCATGTTCCTATGCAAATAAACGCGCCTTGAGACGTTATAATTACGTCGGTCGGGCTTGATTACAAAGAAACGTGTTATTCGCGCCAAAACTAACGATCGCCACAGTTTCTGTTTTCGCGGTTTGAAAGGATAGTATTTTTGATTCGAAGCAGTGGTAAATCGACGACAGTTTCGGTGCGCATTCAGGATTTCACCGTCGTGTAAACGTTCGTGAATCGGTGAAAGAGAATTTCGGGAAGTTTTGCGCGACAAAATATATAGTCGTGTAGGCGAAACCAAACCTGTGTTTGTTGCTTCTGCACTAATATCAACGGAGCCTGTAACAGTGTGTCTGTGAGTGTTGGAAAAAGTCGATTGTCTACGGCAAAGTACAGCCGGTGACTCCACCACATAGCGACGATTTTGTTCTATCGGATGCCGCTAACTGTGCCGGAATTTGTACCCTCTGCCTCGCCGTCAGCCTCGCCGGTGATGTGCATCGATCCGTGCCGGGCCCTCAGCGCCGTTCGCCGCGCCGGGCGGGGTCTGGGAATAGGCGTTCGTTCGTTCAACGTTATGTGGATCTACGGATTGACCGTCGTCTTTTTACTGCAAGGTAAGGCTTGGCTCTCGTATGTTGTTACTTTCTGTATTTTCTCTGCACCGACCAAACAGAAAATAAGATACGCTGCAGAAAACGCCTTTTTCGATGAAAACGGATAAAAAGCGCGCGCAATTAATATTGGAAGTGCATACGACCATGTGCAGTGTTACTAGCAATTATTGATCACAAAAATATTGCCTCGTCTAAAAAATATACAGGGTGAGCCTGTAGTATAAGTCATCCAAGGACATTATTTACCGATATCTCACGTGTTAACTGTGACTGTCGGATAACATGATGTCTGCCAGGAATCCTGACTCGCCTGCAGACTTTTTTATGCATGTTACCTGCATTGAAAAGGTTCGTTTGCGTTCCAAAACTCTCAAATGTCGTTTGCTTTTTTGGGAAGGAAAATGACATTCAATGAATGCTGGTGTTATTTGAGCTGCCTTGTACCACAGGAACAACTTTTTAGTATTTTCATTGTCCTTGGGCTTGTCAGTGTTCTTGGGCTTGTCAAGGCTCAGTGCGCGTGTTATGCCAAATAGAGACGCGGTTTAACCTTGGGGAAAGTTTTGAAGGAAGCGTTATTAATTTCCAATAACGTAGTTTCATAGACAATTATCGAATAAAGTATTTTTTGTCAGTTAAAGTTAAGTTAAAATATTTTGGCTATTGTGGGGAAATTAAATACATCTTAGTTTTAATGCAGTTTTGTGCATTTGCTTGATGATTGCTTGATGACACAGCTTACAGATTTGGTGTCAATTGTGCTGACGCTAGTTTATATATATATATATCTATTATTATTATTTGTACAAAGTGTTTTTGCGGAGTACAAAGTGTTTTACATGTCACGTATATTGAGTTACAAGGTGCAATATCCGTACGCAATTTAAATGTACCCCCATGTTGCTATGGCAATGTGCGAGGGCACCACTGTCGGCCATTAAATACAAAAATTTATGAAAATTTAGAGCGATAAACAATGTGCATGTTCTCATTTTATAATATCAATCGACCATATCAAAAAACGAAAAACGACAAATATAGACGTTGAACAATAAATCAAACGAACCAAAGAAGAAAAAAAAATAGGTTTTTTGTGTCCGCCTCTCGACAGCGTCTACAAATTCAAATATCAAGTTCGAATCCCTGGCTTATCAATTCAAATCAGCAATTTTCTGAAGTATGCTGGATCCGCAAAATAAACAAATAAAAATAATTAAATAAATGATTAAATAATAAGCTCATATCGAATATATATCGAAGATTTGTTCTTTCAATGTTTCATATTAATACAACCCTAGTGGAAATTTCAAAAATATTCAGTGATTTTCTTTCAATTTCTCCGAACATGTCAGTATTTAAATTTTAAGTCTAAAGCGAAAGCAAAAAAAGGTAAAAAGGAAAAATAAAAATAGAAAAATAAACAATCTGATAAATATTTTCTTACATTAATTTTCGCTAGGGTAGTATTTACACGAGTAAGTGGGAACATGGCACCCTGTGCAGCTGAACACCTAACCTGTCGATACGCAGATACTTCCGGTAAAATACTGTGAATGTCTTAATCGTTTGTCAACGTCGACGTACAGTACGTACGTTGAGCAGCCCGATCGTAATACAGTCGCAACATGATTATTGATTTGAAAAACCGTAAACAAGATATCGACCAATTTTCAACTGAATTATTCAGTTATTCACCTACATGCATACACGTGTCAAGGCGTTTCTCGCAACCACAGTCCGCCTTTCGCCTGTTTTTTATTTTTATTTTTTAAAAAGCAGAGCGCCAACCACCCACAGTCGATTGAAAAGATAAATGTATGCACATTCTTGAGAAGTATTTTTCCAGTTTGTTCGTTAAGTGTGAATCTTTTTTATTTTCTTTTTCGTGACCTATGCTCATGGTAATCGTATCAATCTACTGTTTCAAAAATAAAATCAGAGCGAAACTTGAGTGAGTTAGAATGATCGCCTACAAGGTCAAATTGACAACGTATCACACTGACTGCATGCACATTGTTAGATATATGAGAAGTAGTTAATGTGTTGTGTCAACAATATACATTTTGTATTTAACCATCTAGATACAAGTGTAGTAATAGTTATGGGTGTACAAAGTTTTTAATAAAATAGCGTATCAACCCACAAATTACCGTCGCCACATCCTTATGGTCAAGGATAGAAATGTACACGTTTATGTAAATTATAAGATAGCGCCGCCTACTCAAAATATTTTTTTATGTGAGTAATGTAAAACGCGATTAAATAAAATTCTTATGTAAAATGTGAAGTGTGTATAGTCTTATAAAATTGGTATTTGTTTTTCTGATACCATTGTAGCCTAATCGGTAAACATGTGAGTGGTGCCACTGATTGGATTCGATTCATGATGGCGCTACCTGGGGTTCATTCGATATCAATTGGTGCTTCTGTGTTTTAAAATACATAATGTTTCAGAACCGAAAGGAATACACAGCTAATTGTATATTAGCTTCTCGTTATTGGTATTCACTGCATTAGAATTAAAATAAGTACCTAATGCTAAAACGGCATTAACATTTTGCATGCATCGATTTTGTACAAGTTTAACTGATTTCAAGGTCAGTTCAAGATCATTTTCAAATGACAGGGAATTTACATGATCGAAGATGAAAAAAGAGTCTTCAAAATCTTTCCCAGTGCAGTAGACGGAACATAAAAACGTATAATGATTCGTGCAGCAAATACGATAGTTCCGGGTTTTTTTACGGCGCACTGTATTATACAACTGGTACACAAGCAAGTTGAAGACAGTGTTGTCAATTTCGAACTATTCTTCAGATTAAACCAGCGTTGGTGCGGATCGTCGCCTGGTTATGTATTCGTCGGTGTTGGCAGCGTATTAGTCCCAACATCTGATTCTTCCACCGTACAGTCTGGAAACCTATTATTTTTTTTACGCATGATCCGTTCTTGGCATTGTAATTCTCCGTTGGCAGCAGCATGCAGAAGCAGCCATTCGGTCGGAATACCTTCTCGCTCCGCGACTCAATACCTGTCTGCTCATCACGTTATCCTTGACGTGATCCATTCGGCATTGTCTTTTTTTCTCACTCGATCTGCGCCATATGAGAATTCGGGCGGGAAAACTCTTTTGTTTTCTTTCGAAGATGAAAGAGAAAGAAAGAAAAAAATCCAATCAAACAAACGCGCCTCAAACTTCGTCGTTGGCGTGCATGTTTCCGCTGCGTGCCCATTTTGATAATTTTTATGTGGCTACGATCTATTTCGGCTTTCATGTGTTTACCATATATAATCTACAGTGCGCCACAAAAAAAAAACGATCGTATTTGCAGAGTGTTGATACGTCTTATATTCCGTCGATTGTTGTGAGGAAGATTCTGGAGAAAATTTTATTTTTTTCATTTTCAAGCATTTAAATTTCTTGCTATTTTAAATGACCTTGGTATGATTTTGTGGCAACTTACGAAGATGTAACCATGAATTATATTTTTTTTTCCTGATCAGTGTAGTGAATATCACTAACGGAGATTGTGTACCCTTCGTGTCGCTATGGCAATATGTTAGGGGCCCAGCTAGGATCGAAAATAAGAGAGCCTCCGCGGGAAATCGAACCCGGGGCCGCCCGCAGTACAGTCTCTTACTCACACACATTTGTTATTGTCAAATCCTTCACACATATAAAACCTACAAAAACTATGCATGCGAAATTTTAATTCCGTTTCAGCATTATGAACTTGTTATATTTTTAATTCAACTGTAGTGAATGTAAAATAACGAGGAGCTAACGAGTAGTGTATAAATTTTAGTGTATCCCTTTCGATTTGAAAACACCATGTGGTTTAGAATGTGCATGGCTTGTGATATGCACGTGTAAGATGGTACCATGTGATATCGAATGAGCCACAAGCATTGTCATGAATCGAATTCAAGACAGGCTTACCACTGGCCTGACTCTTTAACTACTACAGGTAAAACACGACGTGTCAGTAAAATAAACACCAATTGTACCTGACTACACACTTTCAACATTTTACAAGTACCTGACTCGCATTTTACACGACTCTTTCTGTTTTTATTTGAACGTCCCTGTGGTGATCGAATCTGACCTTGTCATGTCGGAAACAAGTCTAAACACGTCCGAAAACGTGAATACACGCGCACCTTAAGCTCAACATGTGTTATGCAATCGTTCGTGCGGGTGGTCTCCTCAACTCGGTTGTTGATACAACGAATCTGGGGGGAAACGATGCGCACTGCATTAGTATTACTTGCGCACCGCGTACTGCGCCGCGTGTTTGGTCAAGTGCGTGCTCGCGCGCGTGTCTATGCAAAACGCGTGTCCGGCTTAATATAGTAGTGCTGTGCGTGGTGGTAGGATGCGTGTGTGACGACCATCGACTAGGTACGGCACGATATCGGGGCATTTACGGATTCGAAGCCTGGTTTCGGAGGGAGGGGAGGGGAGGGACGGGTGTCGGGGTTGTCTCGGTCGTGGCCCGGGGGCGGGGCTGCCGGGGAAAATGGGCCAGACGGACGGCCTCTGGATTCGAGGACTGGTACAGGCACGGGTTGAAAATAAATCGATGTCTTGCCAGCGAGGTACTGTAGGCGGTCTGGTCTTTTGACCGCCCGCTTATCCGATGGTTGTTTCGCATTGGGTCACTCCAGTGTTGGAAGTAACGTCCGAAAACGGGTGGTTACTTCCGTTACTTTCATTGTTGAGTAACTTTGTAACAGTTTAGGTACTTTTTTAGAAACGGTATTACCTTTTGTTTCGGTATTTTTTTTTTCTCATGACGTTCCTTGTTTTTAGTAACGGCTACATTTTGTATTGTAGTGTTGAAGTGCTCAAAGCTTCGCAGGGAAAAAATATTGTCAAACATATTTGACAATAAGCTGGTGTGCTTTCGAGTAAAAAAATTTGAAATGTTTTTGAGAAATTTTGTAACGGTTGTGTTATTTTCATTTTTATTAAGTAACGGTAACTTTTACGTCTACCTTTTGTTGATAAGAAACGAAGGATCGTCTCAGTTACTTTTAACAAGTAACTTACATAACTATGCTTCCGACTTGTAGACGGATGTAACCATCTGTTTGTACGGGGAGAAATAATTGATATTGTATCTCTATGGACTATGTTGCTGCCGGACTGTCCTTATGAAATTTATTCGCCACCGTAGTGCTGGCGATAATCCATCATTTTGATCGTATATCCCCGCTGCCCCTTCCACCCCACCGGTTCTCGGTTAAGAGAGTCCGAACTAATGCCGCGCTGAGCATATGCGCTGGCGAACGCTGGACCGTAATCGTATGCGCTTGATCCTGCAATTGGAATCAAATTAGCATTAACGAGTCCAGTTTCGGTTCGCATGTCATTCAAATGAGCGAACAACAACATGCGGGCTGTTTTATTCCGGCCGGTTCGCATACTTATTTCTGCCTCACGGACCGGTTTGATTTTCCGTATTTTCCGGCGCATTGACCGCTCGTTTCTTTTGCGGGTTATCTCGTTGCCTGCGCATCACCCGCATAAAGTGCTCGTCGAATGATTGAAATTCTAAACAAAGATATTTCTTTTTTGTCCCAGTCCTTGTAGTGTTATACCGATATTGGAATTCATGTACTCCTTGTGTTGCTATGGATGGTCTTATGGCCCCATTTTTAACGGGTACCCCGGGGTCGAACGAACGGGAGCCAGCGCCGGGAATCGAACCCGGGACCGCCAAACCACAGTCGGTCGCAGTATCTACTGTGCCGTGCCTAGTCCTGCATGATTAATGTGGTTTAGCAAACACTTTAGCAAACACTCACTTTACAAAAGACTAACATCGAATAATTCGAGCATGAATTGTTTCGGTTGAACGTCGCTTCTGCTTTGTAATGGAATTCAAATATCATTTTACGATTATAATAGACAATTTCGATCATTTAATATCACGAATTTTATGAGCGACCCTTGGCCTTTTCCGCGCGTTTCAGCCCTTTTTGAGCGTCATAATGTGCAACCCATCAAATATTTGTATTTTGCCACGTCGTCTATGTGTGTACGTAGTGTAGAGGCCCCCACCAAATCATATCATGTATATTGCAGGGCCCAAATTTGCATAATGCCTTCTAACTCGCATGATGGGGGTCGCAATTATGCAGATGCAGTTTTCGCGATCGAGCCGGAATTTAATTTAGCACATTATTGGGGGATCCTGCGTCAGTGACATCGGCGTTTAGAATGGAGCTCACTGCTGCTTGCGCGGATGTGTGTTTAAAGCTCAGTAAGTGACCAATCGGCGCACGGCTTGCCCTCTCCGCGTTGCACCATTCTGGGACAACGT
Organism: Melogona broelemanni; assembly: GCA_033995665.1. NCBI lineage: Eukaryota > Metazoa > Arthropoda > Diplopoda > Chordeumatida > Chordeumatidae > Melogona > Melogona broelemanni. The sequence goes on along the minus strand of JAUJYS010002557.1, from coordinate 1,902 downwards.
ATGGCTTGCTGATTCACGAGGCCAAAAACAGATTGCGGAGTAATATCTGTTGGTCCGAAGCTAATATATCATGAGCGGTATATTAATTGCGTACACAAATCAGGTTAGACGATTACAGTGTGCATTTAAATGACGTGCATATTTTTATTTTTACTGGGGCGTACCAATCATTGATATTTATTCATTTACATACATACCTCGGTGCATTTGATCTGGTCGAGTGGTGAGCGAGTTTGCTCGATGAGCAGGGGATCTGGGTTCGATTCTCGGTGTAGTCGAACGTTTTTATGGCTCGTGATACTGCGCGGGGGAAGGCAATATACATTTCCAATATACATTAGCAACGTACATTTCTTATCCCTTGAATTAACCGTGTAGTTGAGTCTAGCCTTTCAGATCCTTGCTAGCGTGCACGTGTTATAATTATTGTTCGTTCTTGCATGCGCGTGTAACGAAACAACCCGATTTTGGAGCCCCGTAACTAATCGGGTGGAAATACTGCGAGAGCTCAAGTGCGTGACGCTGTAGGGTCGAGGCTTTTTTTAATTTATTTATAACAATACGACGCGCCGTGTTTTTTTTTGGTAAGCACCTTGTCACTATTAGTATTCGATCGACTATACTGTGCATACGGCGTACGGTCGAACTAAAAAAAAATGTTTCGTCGGATACATACGGTCTCGCGTGTTTTGATTTTACGGATCGGGTTACAGACTTAACGAAACCAATTTTCGTGTTGTCGTTCTGAGTGACGCATTACAATAATAATTTTGTTTAATCATTAATCCATTAAACCATTAAAACTTAAACAGAACTAGAATGAAGTCAAATTAAAATTAAACTAAATTATAATTAGACCAAATTAAAATTTAGATAAATTATAATTGAACCAAATTAAAATTAAACTAAATTAGCATGACACAAAATTAAAACCAACCATAATTAAAATTAAAATAAATTAAAACAAAATCGAATTGAAATGAAACCAAATCAATTATAAATCAAATAAAAATTTAAATAAATTAAAATTAAACCATATTAAAATTAAAACAAATTAAAATTAAAATAAATTAAAATAAACCCAAATTAAATTATACCATAATAAAATTGAAATAAATTAAAATTTCGTTTCGTGTATTATACTAAATTTGTTACTGTGTGTTGTTTATCTCCTATTTAATCCTGATCGATGTAGTGAATATCACTTCAAGTTCAATTAAACTTCAGTACATGACGTGATATGCTCTAAGGGTCCTTTCCCCTTCGTAAAACCAACAACAATTATTTTTAGAAAAAAAAAATGTAATTGTCTGTCTTGAATTATGGCAGATGTTGGGTCGTCCCTACTGGCTGTTCCAGGTAGATAGTGCTGCGAGTTGACATTAACAATCCCATAAATGGTGACCACCGTGTCTGGCGCGTATTTCGTATCGGCGGACAAAATCTGCACGAATTGTAGACTTGCAATGTTAGCATCGACTAGTAACCTCCTGAGACCCACTTTCAAGCGAATCAATTTTCCTGTCATTAGATGAAAGCCAAGGTTTTGAAATATGCGAGGTTTGCTTGTGCTGGGGTAGAGTGTTCATTGGTGCGCGTCATCCGGAAACCTAGCGGGATTGCCTGACGCTCACGTTCACATCGTAATCGTATATCAATTATATCACATCGTAATAGAATTGAGTTCTAAAATTTCACTCGGGATGGCTGATCCGAACTGATACAGGATTTATTTAAATTTTTTTAACGGCAAAAGAAATAAGTGCCTGTGACCTCACCTGGATCGTAGTTGGCTAGCGCAAACCAATATTAGTTCTCATATAATCCTCACATATCTCCATAGAGACACGAGGGTGCAATAATCCTGTAGTGCTCTAGGCACTACGAAGATTTAAAAAAAAT
>JAUJYS010002556.1:0-14563 GCA_033995665.1 Melogona broelemanni | reverse complement strand
GAACGGGAACTCGTTCCTTTTTTGATCGGAGGAACGGGAACTAGTTCCTTTTCAAAAGGAACGAACCCAACACTGTCACAGGCATGCCCCTTGACATTAAAAATATCAAGCATAACTAAAAGACATGCATGTCTATTAACAATAATTATGTCAACTCGTGGCGTAACGAGGGATAACACGACGGCGAGTTGGCTAGATTCAAGACATAACAAATAAACAATCATTATTTGCGTCAAATTGCAGAACTTACGCTTAGACAAACCTGAAACCTTCGTCATACCAACTTTATTTTTTCGAAATGAAATGAGTGTATGATTTTTCATGTTTTCTGGTGTTTTTTTTTGTTTGTTTGTTGCGTTATTGACGTTTTTTATCTTTTCGTTTTGCAGGTAACTGTGCGCGGTACGTGACATACGTTGACCATGCCTGCCAAATTTACGGACGAGCCTCACTTCGGCGGCCCCGAGAACGGGCCGGAAACGAGCCTGCCGCGGCCCAAGACGTCCGGCGCCGCCGACGATGGCGTGCCCCGCATGCCCGTCTGGGAGGTCAAGGAGGACGTGGTCATCTCGGGAATCGCCGGACGCTTTCCCGAGTCCAACAGCATCCGCGAGTTCCGCGACCACCTGCTCAACGGCGACGACATGGTCACCGAGGACGACCGACGATGGCCGCTGGGTGAGTTCATTTTGTGGTTTTAAAATAATTAAAATTTATTATTCCGCGGTTTTATTTTATTTTATTTTTTTTTGTGGGAAAATTCCCCTCAAGGAGTGAATATTACTTCAGAAGATTCTGTACCCTTCGTGTTCTTGAGGCAATATCTGAAGGGCACATTTTCACCAGTACCCCAGGATCGAATAAACGAAAGCCTGCGCCGGGAATCGAACCCGGGACCACCCGGCCACCAGTCGGTTGCCATGCCAACTGAGATAAACGGATCTTTCTTTGAATGTTTTAGTTGTCTAAGTTTTCTAACAAAACTACAAAAACTACTAAAAAAATAGTTTTGTAGTTTTGTTAGAAAACTTTAGTTGGAATTCTTGCTTTGGAACGCCATTTTTCTATTCTTGTTAATAGCAACGCTGCTTGGGCAGAAAATTAATATGATAAATCTGAAAATCCCGAACAAACTTTAGACGATAACTTTAACTGGGTGATGGAATGTCCCTTGAACAACTTAGAAGTGATGCCGTCAGTAAGCACGGCACGAATTTTGAGCGTCCTTCGATATCGAAACTCGACAAAAAGAATCTCTGTCCCGAATCGTGATCATCATCATCAGCGTCGTGTTCCATGGGCGACTAAAATTAATTGACCAACAAGAAATGCGTTTAATTGGGTCATATCCGGTTCCCGTGTGCGTTTTTTTGTACCACATTTTTTGGTGTTTGAACTCGTGCCAAAATGTTTTTGTTCGACCACTAACATAAAAAGTCCCCAATAAAGTTTGAAGTCCGTTGTACATGTATGTGTATTATCGCCATTTCAAAAGGTTGAGGATTATTACTCTTTTGTTGCTGACTCTTTGGTTCGGTAATTGAACGAGTCTGTCGGCGGTTGGACCCCGCTTTGTAATTTTGTCGTCAGACCTTGTTTCAATGCCACGAGTGGGCCCGGAACCGGATTGGTATGCGCTCTAAAAATCGCCTTTTTAAATTGTCGGGATTCAGAGGTTGTTGTAAGCCAAAATCTGGGAGTAGTTAAGTTCTAGCCAGTGGCGCTGCCATGCGTAATACTAATCAAATACGAATAGCAGCGCCACTGGTCTGGTGGGGAATAAGTGAACTACATTTACTACCAGATTTTTGGCTGAATGAGCGCCACCTGGTGTTGAAGCGCAGCGCCCATATCAGACTCTGAATGTTAAAAAACCCATTTGTCCTTTCATCCCATTCATCCGGTTTGTTTTGCTTACAATTAACCACAAAAACTAAACTAATGCAGCATTGTTAATCATTTAAATGTAATAAAGATTAAACATCGTGATGAAAAAGGAAAAATAATCGTAGCACAGTGACATCAGCTATGTGTGCAGCGATCCCGGGTTCGGTTCCCGGCTCGGGCTTTCGTTATTCAACCCTGAAGTACTGGTGAAATTGTGCTCATTCACAATTGCTCAAACGATTAAAGGGGTGTAACAAAACACAGAAAGGTGGAAATGAAAAAAAAAAACAATAGTGCACACATTTTTTTATTTTAAAGTATACAGTTTTGTCAGTTAGATTGCGAGAATTGTGCGAAATTCGGAGGCAAGCGCAGTTTAAAAAATATCAACTAAACTTAAAAAAATAAAAAATAATCTTTTAAAAAATAATAAATAAAATATGTTGATTAGAACTAAATAAGTTAATAAAATAAGCCCGATGTTGCACTTTCTGTATCAATAAATCCTAATTCATGCTCTCGTTAGGAAATTTGCCACAGAATGGGTTATTTTGAAAGTGAGAGGCGCAAAATCCGGTTTCGATGGCACGAGATCGTATGACGTCATCCGTTATGTCATATTACTTTGGCATTGGTCTTCGCAAAAAAAGAAAAGACTCAAAAATGATATGACTACGCCCGCATTGCCCGCCTTTTGGACGCAACGAAAGAATGGCATCTTTAATGGCAACGGTCGTGGTTCATGAAAATGTCTACGAATCGTGGAACGTACTTTTCGAACATGCGCGATGTTGCGATGTATTTTTAATGAGATTCTGTAAATTATTAATATTCTATTTCATTTGTACATGTATTTTCGAACGGCAACATCATTATTTGTTTTCAGTTTAATTTTTTATACTAACATTTTTGTTGGCATGTAATACCGTTTGTTATTATTTCGTTCTAAAGTTATTCGTGGATACTGTTGATTATTGCGTGTTTCATGAATTAAATATTTCATTTGCATTTCCTAGAAACTGAATATATTTTTAATTAATCATGGCACGAATTTTCAATTTAATTTTCATTGCCACAGTTTCGTAGAGTTGTCATTCTTACTTTCATGCAAAAGGTTGTGAGGCTGTGACGTCAAATTAAAAAAACCTCGTGATGTGATTAATTTCCTTATGTGTGCTCAATTTTGCGTTCTCAGAACTCGTCAGCCTAACTACTTAATTAATTTTTGAAACCTAACAAAAAAATTCTAGTCAGGTTTTGTGATATTTCGTTTAGTTCGGCTATTTTTAATAATTTTGTTTCTGTACATTTTTTAAAAATTCAGGTATATACGGACTACCGACTCGGAATGGCAAGTTAAAAGAGCTAGCCAAATTCGATGCCACCTTCTTCGGTGTCCACGCCAAACAGGTCAACAGTATGGACCCACAAATCAGAATGCTCCTGGAAATTACCTATGAGGCCATTGTTGATGCTGGTACGTGCGTCTCTTTAAATTGTGCCACGCGTTTCGTTTATTTTACGTTGAGATAGTCGGCAAGCAATTGGTTAATTGCTGTGCCACTCACTTTTAGTTAGCGACAGCGCATTGTTTTGAAGCATGCTGTCAAATAGTGGTCAGCAAATGACGTTATGGCGAGGTGACTTGTCAGAATTACGTGAGATGGGCACGTGATGAAAAACACAACATGACTTCGTCACATCTCTCACCTTGACCTGACGCAAAATGGCGATTATAAATTGTTCATTTGCAGCGACCATCTTGAATTTCTTACGTCTGATTTTTGTCAATAATGATATTTATGTCGTTAATTTTGTTGCCGGTTTTATGTAATTTGAAATAAACAAATATATTTTTATAACATTGTTTTGGTACCTTTTTCCAGGTTACAATCCACACAGTTTGCGAGGCAGCAACATCGGTGTCTTCATCGGCGCCAGCACTAGCGAGACGGACGAGGGTTTGGCCGAGGAACCGGAAAAGGCCACCGGATACCTACTGACCGGATGTTGTCGAGCCATGTTCTCCAACAGGGTTTCCTATTCCTTTGACTTTAAAGGTGAGAAAATGGGCACCGTTGTTTCGAAGGAATCTCTTTGAGTCAATTTTTTTATTCTTTAAAAATGTTGAAAAATGGAATGCTCGATTTTTGTCATGAATTTTATTTCACGAAAAACAATGCTGAGCAGCGTTTATTCAAGTGTTTCTTACTCATACTAGGCTTAAGAAAATGTATAAAGGCAACAATTACTGGCAGCGCCTTTGAAATCGAAAATTCAAAATTATTTACGAGCATTTGTCGTTAATGGAAAACTATTAATTTTTAATTATAGCGCTTTTTAATTAATATAAACTCTGAACTACATCCTACTCTTTTGTTTGCTTATTTATTTTGATTATTATAATCACAAGTCACTATTTTATTCATACATCAATGTATTTGTTTTTAAATCGAATATTGTAAAACGTTTCAAAATAAAAATTGTTCCGCAAATGTGTTGGTCCCTTCGTTGTCTATTCGCTTTTAGCCTTTTCTAATCGTTATCCGACTTTTCTATTTTCAAAGGTCCCAGCTACACAATGGATACTGCGTGTTCGTCCAGTCTCATGGCCATGGATCAGGCTATGCTGTCTATTCGTACCGGACAGTGCGACGCCGCCATTGTGGGGGGAGTCAATCTCTGCCTGAAGCCACAGACCTCCGTCAACTTCAACAAATTCGGCATGCTGTCGTCTGAAGGAAAGTGCAAAGCTTTCGACGCGTCAGGTAATTTTTATTTTGAAAACTCGAATTTCCTTCATTTTGTTTCAGTTTTGCGCAATTTGTTCAACCAATAACACGATTTACAAAATATTTTTTGCAGGGGCTGGTTACGTTCGAAGTGAAGGTGCCGCCGCCATTTTCCTGCAGAAGGCCAGCGATGCCAAACGAATTTACGCCACCGTTCTACATTCTAAGTCAAACACTGACGGATTTAAGGATCAAGGTAAAATAAATTTTGTCGTCATTTTTCTAGGTATCTTATTTAATCTGATTAATATCTTGAATCGATTTGGGTAATTGTGAGCAACATCAAGTGTGCAGCCATTAATGAAATCAATTATTTATTAGAATACATTTTCTCAAAAAAAAATTGAAAAACGATTTTTAATTCCACAAATTAGTTATCAGATATAGAAAAATGAATAAATTAAATTAATTTGAATTATAAAAAATGGTATGTTGCAATAATCGAAATTTCTTTTGATTAAAGTTTTAGTGTAATTAAAGTTTCAGTACAATTAAAGTTTCAGTATAATTAGCTTAGGCAGCCAAAGATTTACTTATATCGATGTTAATTGCGGATTTATTGTTCACTAAAGGAATCACCTTTCCATCGGGGGAGATTCAAAAGCGGCTATTGAAGCAGATATACGCCGAGGCCGGTGTCGACCCGGCCAGCGTGGCCTACATCGAAGCCCACGGCACCGGAACCAAAGTAGGCGACCCACAGGAAGTCAACTCTATCGCCGACTTCTTCTGCGAGGGCAGGCAGGGACCCCTCTTGATCGGCTCGGTCAAATCCAACATGGGACACTCTGAACCCGCTTCCGGTGAGACATTTTACCAGGCAATGTTAACACTTTGTCTTTAGAAAAAAATCTCAAGGTGTCTGATCTAGAATTGAACTCGGGATCAATTACAATTACAATTTGTACCCGCGAGCGGATCACGAGTACACCAGTCTTAGCTCGATAACCACTACACTACACGTACGGCACCTTTTCGCAGTAGAGAATTGGTCGTTTGGCGTAGCATTTTTTCGATTCGGTAACATTGTTAACTTAGTGGCAAGTACCTCCACCCTCCCCAGAAACATGCGCAATCAAAAGACGTAATTCTACGTCAAAATCACAAGGTTGAAAGTAGATGTTTCCAGTATAGCAAGTATCACTGCATTTGTTAGTACCCTCTAAACTAAGAAATTTTTACAATTTGATTCTGAAATTTCAAATTTCCGTTTCAATGAATAGATTTAAAAACGTACTAAAGACGTTATTTCTTAAATTGATCTTTTATACTAAATTTCTACACTGAATACCTGTACATTTCCAGGATACCATTTATGATATTTAATTTTTTTTATTTTTTATAGTGCATGCCTTTTTTGTCTGACGTTTTTTTAAGCTCCAAATTGCCAGTTTTATTTTTCACCTTTTAAAATCAATTATTTAATATGGGGATAAAAGGACATTTTTAATGGGAGATTTTACATTTTCAGGCCTGTGCTCCATCGCCAAGGTGGTGATCGCCATGGAGGAGGGCGTCATTCCCGCCAACCTGCACTTCGCCAACCCCAACACCGAGATCAAGGGTCTGGTGGACGGCCGCCTCCGAGTGGTGTCTGAGAACACGCCGTGGAACGGCGGCCTGGTCGGCGTCAACAGCTTCGGCTTCGGTGGCGCCAACGTGCACGTCATCCTGCGCTCGCAGCCGCCCCGCAAGGTGCCGCTGCCGCCCACCCAGCCCGAGGGCTTCAAGCTGTTCAATTACTGCGGCCGCACCGAGGAGAGCCTGGAAAACATGCTCAAGCACGTGGAGGGGAACGCCGATGCCAACGAGTTGTACACGCTGCTGTCCGAGCCGGCCCTCTCGCCGCTCAATGCCCATCCCTACCGTGGATATACCATTCTCAATACTGGAGAGCCGGTCCGCGAGTCCCGAGTGAGTTTTTATTAATTTTGGATAACGTTTTCGGTTTTGAATTATTGTTCGCGGGTTTTCAATTTCTTCAGAAATTTAGCGCCTGTTGAATTAAAATTTGATTGCTGTCATTTTCAGTTTAAAAAAAATTGCCAGGGAATTATTCTGTTCAAACTTGCGTGAAATTTTGATATTTATTATTTTACAAATTTATTTTTGAAATTGCACACTTTCTCAATCAAAAAATCTCTTTTTTAAATTCAAACGAATACTTTTCCAATAATATATTAACGCAGTTTCATAAAATTTGTGCATCATTCTAATTATTACCTTAATTTTTTTGTGACAGCGCTGCGCCCCAGACAAGCGTCCCCTGTGGTACGTGTTCTCCGGCATGGGCACCCAGTGGACTGGAATGGGTCGCGACCTGATGAAGCTGGAGATCTTCCGCCTCTCCATCCTGCGGGCCAACGAAATTCTCAAGCCCTACAACCTGGACATCTACAGTCTACTCATGAGCAGCGACGAGACCGTCTACGACGACATTCTCCACAGTTTCGTGGCCATCGCCACTATCCAGGTGAGTTTTAGGCGACTCTTATTTGTTTGGTTTTGGTCTTGCCGTGCTACGGTCAAAATAGATTCTTATACGAACTAAGATGGATGTGGAACTGTCAGTGTTTGGTTCGTTCCTTTCGGATTCCCATTCCTCCTTTGAAAAATTCTTACCGAAATCCTTCGTTCCTACAGAAATTGAAAGAAACCCAGCCGTTCCTTGAACTTTTCCGTTCCTTCAATTGAAAAATAAAAATTTAAAAATAAAAATATGTATTTTTGGAACGGATCGTCCGTTCCAGTTCCTGAAAAAAATGAACGCAACCATTCCATGAGTTCCTTCCTAGGAAAATAAACCTAGTTGTTCCAAAGTTCTTCAGAAAAGGAACCAGTTCTAAAGAACGGAACCTCTCCCTTCCTGGGAACGGTATTTTAATGATTTTGATTTTGCACGTGTTTGTGCTCAGGTCGCGTTGGTGAACATTTTGAAGCATCTGGGTATCGAGCCCGACGGCATTGTGGGCCACTCTGTCGGGGAGTTGGGTTGCGCCTACGCCGACGGTTGTTTCAGCGACGAGCAGACCATTTTAGCGGCTTACTGGCGTGGTCGTCTGGTGAAGGAGGCCAAGCTGCCAACTGGTGCAATGGCAGCAATTGGTAAGATAAAAAACATTTAACAACAATTTTATTTTTTATAACGAGTTATTCACGATCTTTGAACACCAATTGAAATTACGAGTAGGCCATACTATCCCCGAGTACATCATTCAATTTCCGCCCAATACACCTATTCAGAAACTGAATTTTAAGCGTTTCACGAGAAAATACTATCACCTGTTTTAAATGAAAATATTTTTTTTTACTGAAATGAATTGTGTTTGATCGATTATTTTATTGTTCATTTATGACCATTTTATTGTTGCAGGTATGACCTGGGAGGAGGCTAAGCAGCGCTGCCCCGAGGGCGTGGTTCCCGCCTGCCACAACGCCGAAGACACCGTCACCGTTTCCGGTTCGGCCGACACGGTCGCCGAGTTCGTCAAGCAGCTCAAGTCCGAGGGACTGTTCGCCAAGGAAGTGCGCAGCTCCGGCATCGCTTTCCACTGTCACTACATGGCGTCCATTGCGCCGTCCCTGAAAAAGGCACTCGCTCAGGTATAACCAATCGATTAAACCTAGTTTCCATCTGATATGCCACCGAAACGTGGACAAATTAAATTACAATTACAATAATTACCCGCGAGCAACCCCTTTTAAGGAGGGCCTATGGCGGGGGTCAACAAGACCAGGTTTGTACATAGGTTAAGATAAATTACTTTAGGAGGTTCTGTACTTGAGCCTCCGAAAGGCCATTCCACTGTCTCAATACTCGATATAAATATTGTAATTGAATAAGCGGCTTGGTGACAAATTTTTTATTTTTTATTATCTCCTCTCGCCCTTTTCAGATCATTCCCAGTCCCAAGCAGCGTACCTCGCGCTGGGTGAGCTCCTCCATTCCCGAGCTTAACTGGGAGAGCGATCTGGCCCAGGAGTCGTCCGCCGACTACCACGTCAACAATCTGGTCAGTCCCGTGCTCTTCCAGGAGGCGCTCAACCACGTGCCCAAGAACGCCATCGTCATAGAGATCGCGCCCCACTGCCTGCTGCAGGCCATCCTCAAGCGCTCGCTGGGCAGCGAATGCACCTTCATGGGACTCATGAAGCGCGACCAGCCCGACGGACTCCTTTACTTCAAGACCTGCCTGGGAAAGTAAGCACATTTTTCTTCTGATTTATTGCTTATTATTAAAGGAATTACGAAATTGTCTCTTTCATTTTATCAGAGCTGGGCAAGTTCTTTTCAAAAATTAACGCATTCCGCGTTACTTTCCTAAGCAAAAGAAAGTCTTTCTAATTCCCGTTCTCTACGTAAAATGAAAGTATATGAACAGTTCCTGATCTCGTTTCAAAAACACCTAAACTGTTCATCGTTCCTTTTTTTCCCCCTGTCTTTATTGGTTTTATTTGTTAAAAAAACTTCATCGCTATCGAGTTTGAAAAAAATAACGAGCCTTTCTGTTGATCGTTATTGCGTTTGTAAACAAAAAAGGAACCCTTTGAAAAATGGAACCAAGACTAAAGTTATTACAGTTCCCAGAAAAAGTAACTCAGTCGATCTAAAACAACGTTCCTGGGGAAAATAGAAACTAAGGCGTTCCAAATCTCCTCGAAGAAGAAAGGAGCCGGCGGAACCCGGATGAATTCGTACCATTATAATTTAAAATGTTTCGTTTCCGTTAGACTATACATCAACGGCGTTAATCTCAAGGTCACCAAGCTGTACAACCCGGTTCCGTTGCCCGTGACCCGGGGAACGCCGATGATCTCTCCGCTGGTGGAGTGGGACCACTCTCAGAGCTGGGCCGTGGCTCAGGCGGAACAGTTCATTAGCCGTGGACCGGGAGGCGGAGCCCAGCTCATCGTCGAAGTGGACGTGTCGTCACCCGACTCTAAAGACTACTACCTGATCGACCACGCCATTGACGGCCGAGTCCTGTTTCCGGCCACCGGTTACCTGGTATGAAAAATTATTCTCATCGTTCGAGAACCAAAAAAACCAAACTTGTACAGTTTCCAAAAAAAGAAATATTTCAATGGAGATTGACAATCGGTATTGATAAATCATGAATGCAATGCAGAAGAAATGCAGAAATAAAGTTCAGACTGGGTTTGACGTGTAGCTTACTGGTATTACGAAACATTACTGTTCCTTCTTAGGTGTTGGCATGGAAAGCGCTTGCCCGAGCCAATGGCAAGGAGTACAACCAAATGCCGGTTGTCATCGAAGATGTGCAGCTTCACCGAGCCTCCATCTTGCCAAAGACTGGTATGTTAGACCTTCTTTAAAATCGTTTTTTTTTTTTTGCGATACAATTTTAAATTATGAGCTCTTTTTCAAATTGGCCAGTCATTTCAAAATAGCTTTAAATAATTGATCCATTTAATTGAATTCTTGTTATTTAATTAAATGATTAAATGAAAGTTGAAAAGTTGTTTGCTTTCTGTACTAATTTTTAGCGGTGACAAACGCAAATATTATTTTGAGCAGAATTCACATAAGTCAAACGCTATGATATGACTGAGTTTCTCTCTTTCCTATGGTAATAACATCTGAGAAAATGCTAAGTATATTTTTTTAATCGTGGCAGGAACCATCAAGTTCCTGGTCAGCCTGATGGTGGCCGGCGGCGAGTTCGAAATCAGCGAGGGTGGCGGTGTAGTTGTCACCGGCCGTATCTACCAGCCGGAAGAGCCTGCCCTACAATACGAGAAGGCCGTGCGAGTGCCGGACAGCAGTCGCAGCGAGTACCTCAAACTCAACACCAAGGACATCTACAAGGAGCTAAAGCTGCGCGGCTACGAGTACGGACCCAACTTCCAGGGAGTCTTGGAGTCGGACAGCGAAGGTGAGCTATATGGCCGCGATAAGTGTGTTTGTCCAATTATTTCAATTAAATTCACTCAATAGATTCGTTTTAAGAATTGTCTAACTAGCTATAAACCCTCGCTTTTTTTATTAGGTTACCAGGGTCGACTAAAGTGGACCGGGAACTGGGTGTCGTTCCTGGACACCATGCTCCAGTTCTCGCTGGTGGGCAAGCCGACCCGCTCCCTCTACCTTCCCACGCGGCTGCAGTACATCAAGATCAACCCAGAGCAACACGAGGCTCTGGCCGTCAGGGAGGAAGCCGCTGAATTCACGTCAATCACGGAAGTTCTGAAAGCGGAGCAGGCGACCGACGAAGCCCTGCCCGAAGGAAAGGAGGCCGTCAAGGAGGAACAAGGTTGGTCTTCATTCTCCCTGAATTTACCACACATATTATTTTTATTTGAAGAATATTCTTTCGATAATTAGAAAAATAAAAATCTGGAGGGGAAAATTGACAATGTAGTCCATGCCACGTAATCGTTTCATTTCTGACTCATGAGTAATGGCGTGTGTTTTTTTTTTGTTGGTTAGTGGTGAGCAGTGTGCCAGTCGTCATGGACGATGTCATCAACATTTGCATCTCGGGCGGTGTGGAACTCAAAGGTCTTAAGGCCAGCATCGCTCCCAAGCGACAGATGCAGCAAGCCGCCCCTGTCTTGGAGGAATACCACTTCGTTCCTTTCGTGGAGAAGAAGTAAGTGATCTGACCTTTTTCTTCTTTGGGGCTAGAAATGACTTGCCTTTCTGAGATTTAAGATGCGTTTTGGTTTCCCTAGATAGCTAGGGAAACTACAGAAGTGTTACTTACTATTCGCGACTCTCTCAAATAGATACTCTAAAATCGCGACTTTTAACCAAAATCCTTTATTTAACTAAATGATATTTAATTGAGAAAAACTGATTAAACGTAAATAAAATAAAATCAGCGATTTTAAAGTCCGATAGTACGACATTTTAATCGAATGATATTTGTTATTTAAGTACAATTTATCATTACATTTTACAATTTATCATTACATTTTACAATTTATCATTACATTTTATATTACAAAATAATATTTGTGAATCCGTTTGGATTTTCGTATTTTTTATATTACTTAAACGAATTAGTTTCAGCTGCAGAAAATAAATGAGTCATCCGTGGTTTTCGTACCTTTATTTTTGTTTTTTATTGCTTTTTTAGATGTCTGAACGGTCGAGAGGGAATCGAGCAACACATGAAAAACTACACCGAGCTCTGTATCGACTTCATCATTCAGAAATCCAAGCAGCTGATCAGCCAGGGTACTTCGAACCTGCCGTGCCCCAGCCTGCTGGCCGACATCGCCAAACGACCCACCAAGCACATTCAAACGGACTCGTTGGTGGAGAAGTTCCTGACTGAAACTCATTTGAATCCGGCTCTGCTCAAGGTAAGATGACTGTGAAAACTGATTACAATTTTCTCCTGGGTTATTCCTCGCACAATTCAGTGAAGTGAGTAATTAAGAACTTTTTTAATTTCCATTATTTTCCGATCAGATTCTGAAGAACATATTTTCCGCCAAAGTCGACAACGATTTCAAGACCAACATCCAAAACATCATCGAGCAGAACTCGCTGGAGGTCCACAACGACAGCTTGCTGGCTTCCCTGCTAGAGCAGAGGATCGTCAAGACCTGCCTGGATATTGTGCAGGAGAACATCACCTCTCGCAAAATTCGCATTGTGGAGGCCGGAGCTGCCCGCGGCTACCTCTTCCCCAAGATCGTCTCCATCCTCAATTCGCAGCTGCTGACGCAGGTAATTCGTAGTAGCATTTTTTTTACAAGTCGACCTTAACTATGCCTATAGTGTTAAATTGAACATTGTGATGTGTAAAATAGGCTGCGCCGAGAAAGTTTTCCGCGTTTTACGAATTTTGTTATGTAATGGCAATCACACATCACACGGGTGTATTGTGGGGCAGCCCTCAATCGGTTTGCCAAACGCAACTGGTTTCATTTTGAATGTAAATCGCCTTCACCCCGATTGTTGGCAAATACGCATGACATTCTTGTGTTGCGTGGTTGCCTACTTTAGAGGGATGCCCAAACTATTTTTAAAGTTGCTAAAAAAATTATGTTAACAAATCATCCCGATCAATTAATTTTGTTGTTGTTTTAAATAATAATAATTTCAATGTTTTCGTATTATGTTATTTTTTAAAATAGAAAAATAAATTAATATGTGGATTTGAGAGCTTAACACACATTTTATTTTGGAAATTATATCCTCAAAAGCGTGTTTCATTGGTTTCGACTCTTAGATAAATTTGAGATTGTTAGAGTTTTTACTAGTTGTGTTTTTCCTTGTTTTGAGACATTTTTTTCATTTGTGACGTTGCGTTTCAGGTGGACTGCACGGTGACTGACGCGTCCGTCGACAAGCTGGACGCCCAGGAACTGGAGAAGTACGGCGTCAAGTCCATGCACTGGGACGTCATCACCGAGTCGGCCCCGCGTGGCGCCAACGAGGCCAACCTGGTCATCGGCAACGGCGTACTGGCCGCCAACCAAACCGAGATGAACGTCTACCTGCAGAACCTCATGACCAGCGTTAAGGAAGACGGTTTCCTATTGCTGTTGGAGCGCACCGACGACTGCATGGCCGTGCAGTTCCTGGACGCGCTTGTCGGCACCGAGCTACCGGTGGTGCGACGAGATGTCCTGCTCAAGGCCTTCCAGGCCGAGGGACTGGAGTTGGTGGCCGAGAAGTCGGACGGTATTCTGTCTACCATGTTCCTGCTGCGAAAGGTACGGGGATAATGTCCTGCTACGTTTATTGATTTGTTAAATTAGATGTAATGATAATACTGATATAGGGCTGCATAATACTAATACAACGCACATACTCTCCAAAAATGTCAGGATAAATCGGGGGAATTAATTGTGTTCAGAGAAAGTAGGTTAAAATGTTTCAAAAGAGGAAAAATACAGGAACATATCTGAGCAAGATGCATTCAAGAACAATTCATATTTTTTCAATGAAGCTTTAGAAAGTCATGGGTAACTGCGTTAATTTTGTCATTAAGTCATTGAAAAAAAATGTCTGGAGACAATAATTTCCTCGAGAAATTAAGAGGAAAATTTTGATTTGACGTCAGGAAATGTCGGGGAAAACTTTCACTTCAGGGAAGCTAATTTTCATTTTTTTAAATAGTATTAACGAAAAATGTAAAACTGGAATACGAATATGTTTTCTAACAAAACATTTTCTGCTCGTCCCAGGTTGGAACCTCTGAGAACAACCTCTCGGTTCTGATGGTGGAGGAGGGAAACTACAACAAGTGGGTGGAGCCCCTGAAGGCCAAAATGCTCCAGCTGCAGGAGCAGGGTGTCAAGGAGCACCTGTGGCTGGTGTCGCACGACAGGGTCAGCAGCGGAGTCATCGGCCTGTACAACTGCCTGCGGCAGGAGCCGGGCGGCGAGAACATTCGCTGCATCGTCAACCCAAGCCTCGAGCCGGCCAAGCTGGCCCTTTTCGAGGCCGATCCGACCAAGGCGCTCAAGAACATCTACGGCCATCTCATCAAGAAGGATTTGACTGTCAACGTGTATAGGAACGGCGTGTGGGGAAACTACCGTCACATTCCTCTCAAGAAGGGTGAGCTTCTTTGTCTATCTTGTTTAATGGTTTATGGTCCAGTCAGTAGTACCTGAAGCTTGGTTGCTTGGAGGTATGGCTTTGGACGGTCCTGGGTTTGATTTGATACAAGCTCTCGTTTAGTCGATCCCGGAAAAATTATCGAATTATTAAGATGTAAATTCATCGTTCTTGTTTAATCGATCCCCGGGCCCACCAAATAGCGCTGAAGCGTCACGTACGAACCGATGGCTCAGTGGGTATGGGGACATGCTACGAAGCCATCGGTCCCGGGTTCGATTCCCGGCGCAGGCTTTCGTTTATTCGTTAGCCTGGGGTACTGGCGTCACCCCTGAGCTTC
>JAUJYS010002555.1:0-14569 GCA_033995665.1 Melogona broelemanni | reverse complement strand
ACTCTATTAATTGCCATAGAAATATGTCGATATGTAATTTGTGTTATTTCCATTTATTTATTTTACTTTATTTTTTTTTTAATTTTTGTTTTTCAATTTAAAAAAAAGGTCGAAGCCGGGCTTTAAAGCTATCTACCGTCATCTGTAATAACGTCATCAATTTTTTTTATGCATTTTTTTTCTTTTTTTTTTACATTTTTAATTTTTTTTTTAATTTTTTTTACACAACCGGGCGAAGCCGGGAGAAAAAAGCTAGTATATATATATACGCGGCGCGTATATGCGTGTGCACGAGGCAGTAAATTGAAAACCATATAGCCGATGAATATACGTTTCCTGCGGCTGCACGAGACGCACACACACATATAGGGGTTGGACAAAATAATGGAAACAGATCTTGTTGGTGCACCTTAGAGAGCTATTTCCATTATTTTGTCCAACCCCCTGTGCATGTACACAAAAAACTCCATCGCAGTGGGAAGCCTTCGCGGTACAGCTATACAGGCGATGCTGTATATACTCGGGGAAAAGTGGATGGGATTAATGGAGCGGATAAAAAAAGCAGCAGGGAGTTGTGGTGTAGGGAGAAGGGTGGGGGTGTTATTGAGGTGGTGGTGATGGTGGGGGTCGGGTGGGTATGGGTTCGGGGGATGATAACGGAAGATATTTTTTGTAGGAAGATTTGAGGAATCTCCGTGGGCGGTATATACGTGTACAGATGCCAGAAAAAATGGGAGGGGGTGAGATGAGGGAGGTTCGGTAATGACCTCCTGGGACCCCGTTCCTAAAGTGTCTTTAAATTCTCCCAAATTTTGACAAAATAATTCACGACAAAATATTAAACAGTCCATTCAAAATTAAACAATCCAAATACAAAATTATTTGAGCTACGTTGTTTAAAAAAATAAAAATAGCGGATCCGTGTGGTAATGTAGTTATCTTGTTGGATCGTTATGTGCGCGATCGCGGGTTCAACTCCTGATCGATATTTATCGATACTCCCTGAATTTTTCGGGCGAGAGAAATTCGTACGCGCGTCATTCCTCATTCAGAATGGAAGTAGAACAGTTAAACCCAACCTGTTACATTGTCAGACACACTTAAAATATCCCTACTTTGACATGAAGCCTCGAGTAGGCAATATTCCCACTAATTAAGTGATAAATATTCGTTTAAAAAAAAAAAAAATTCGGAAATCGACTCATGCAGTCAAACCAACATCGAAGAGCCGCCGCGCAAAACGTGACAAATGACTGCGCTAATATTTCGTTATCCATAGACTCCATCCGACAATCTAACACTGTACAACGATGGTCTCAGAGGGATACGTTGCAAGGAAAGTGGGGGTTGGAAGTAAGGGAGGGGGTAACAAGATGACGTGCCACGATGAAAGGATAAAGCGAAGAGGGTGGTGGGTGGTGGTGAGGATTTTCTCCCAGACGGATAGACATCGACGCGCAGCCCGGTTTTCTACTTTATAGACATGCAGATACGTATAGGGATAGAAGGGTGGGTGGGTGGGGTGGGCGTCTTTTGATCGCAGATGGAAATATATCGAGCGCGGATATAAAATATTAATAAAAGAGCTTTTTTATGGGCGGCCAACTGCACACGAAATGCTCGCGCGCGCTTCGTCGATGACGATGTTGGCGGCGGCACCCACAAAAAAACTATTTTCGAGTTGAAATGTATATACTAAAAAAAAACTATTTCATGGAAAACGCGCCGGGCGTTATTCACGAAGTGTACGCCAGCGCGCGCAGCTTCAATATGCGCTCAAGTTGGGTTTTTTTTGTGTGTGTGTGTGCGTACATCTAATATCCATGTTGATTCATTATGTCAGCTAGGATGGAGGTGGATGGGGGCTGGTTTTTTTTTTTATAAATATTAACGGCGGCAATAGACCAGCACACTAAAAAAAAATATGAGCAGTGTGTGTGTGTGTTTTGCGAACGGGCGATATGTTTACAGTGTAGTTGGTGCCTATTGAGAACACGTGTCAACAGAATACTAAAAAATAAACGAGCACAACTTTCACTCACCTTCATTTCACATTAAGTTTTAAATAGTGAGGATTGGCCACGAGAATTTACAAAACAAAATATTGCGTGGGGGAGGGACAGAACAATAAATGCTGTACTAAAATTTTTAATAACTCAAGTAGATAAATTTCTGTCAGCCATAAACTCAAATTCAAAATTCCGTGAATATCACCCGATATGAACAAATGAATATTTTTGAACGAAATACAGAGTGTATATGTTTGAAAAACATCCGCATATGGCCGAGAGGTAGCGTGCTCGCTTACCAACCAGCGAATCTGAGTTCGATTCCCAGCGCAGCCGATTGTTGGATTGGCTCGTAGTACTGCGCGGGGGAAGGCAATGGCAAACCACCTCTGTATTCTGCCAAGAAAAACGCAGGTGTCAGGGGATCGAGGGTCGGGGTCGGCACGCTGCTGTCAAAACCAGTCCCAGGAATGACTAACCAACACACACACACACATCACTGAGTATTCTCTTCGTGTGGAAATGGCTTGAGAAAAAATGCGGTGTTGAACAGATTAAAAGCAAGGTGGATCCAAACTCTTCGCTTACTTCAGGTTCGGATCCAAACAGGTCAACGTCATCATCATCGGCAGCTTCCTCCGCCTATAAACAAACGAACATTAATTATATTAAAAAAGACAAGTCATTCAGTGGAATTTGTTTCGAAAGTGTTAATATAATATTCTATCTAGGACTACTGATAACATCCCAAATTAAATGTAAAACTACTGTTGAAAGATAAAATTAAATAAGACTACCGTTAAACATAAAATTAGATATGACTATTAAAACATGAAATAAAATTAGACTATTGAAATATGAAATCAAATGAAAGACTATTGTCAAAATAATATTAAATCTACAAGTCAAAAATTTCAAATTAAGGTTGAAGATTATAGGGGCGAACCTTCTTGGCCGCTGGCGTTCCGGTCGAAGATTTAGAGGTGGTCCTCTGTTTCGGCGCCTTGGCTTGGGCTGGAGCGGGACTGCTTCCACCACTCTTCTCCAGAGACGCGACTCGGTTTTCCAACTTGGTTATTCTGGCCAGAAGGTCCTCGGTCACTGCAACCATCAAGAACAATCAACAAACATATTTTAATGAACGAACCATGTCGTGCAAAATGCATATTCAAAGGCATGTCAATCAGTTATGGGTATGTTTCTTTTTAAAAAGGAACACGTTCCCGTACCTCGTTCCTTCATAAAGAAAGGAACTAGGACCTTTATCGTTAGTTCGATTTAAATATAAACAAACAAAAATTGAGTTAAGTGTGGCAGTCAATTATTTTTTTAACGCAATTTTCGAACTAATTTAGCGACAAATAATTCTCACACAACTTTTTTGTGAATTTCAAAAAGTTTAAGCCTTTGCAGTTCTTTGACATGTTGTCATTTTGGATAGAACTTTGGATGGAACGTCATAAATCCTTAGACGTTCTTAAAAATAAGAACGATAAGGACGGTCGTATTCCTTTCTAGAAATAACGAGAACGCTCCAAAGTTCTACAGAAAAGAAACGAATACCATGGAACAAGACGTTCCTTTTGCCGTTCCTACCCAACACTGCTGTCAATAAACTCAAACGACTCAAAATCTGATACCTACCCTTGAGCAACTTCTTGTTCTCGGCAGCCAATTGATCGACTCTCTGCTGGGCGCCGGCACCAGGCTGAGGAGCGCCATCGGGCTATAGACAAGGACATGAGGACATCATTAATTTAAACTGCCATGTAGCAAAATCAAATTAGAATTCAGTCATCACACAGTTCACATGATGGTTTATGCGGAACACAAAATGCAGTTAACCGTTTAAACTGATAATTGGAGATACTTGTAACGTATTCAAATTGGAGAAATTGTCACAATAAATTAATTGGCTCTCCAAAGTGTTAATCACACACTCAAACGATTTGAGTTTAAATTAATGATGTTTCGGTGGTGAAACTAGATTTTAGTCGCACAAAAAAATAACCCACTCGACTAGACTAAATAATAGTAAACGCAGAGAGAATAGTTAGACCAAAAATTAGGATAGCAACATGCAGAAGAGATTTATCACACGGGGGTTGGGCTGTTAAATCCAATCACCGTTGGTTTTTAGACAAAAATCAACTTATCAAGGGTTCATTTCAGTTCAGATTTGCTGGTTACCAGTACTTTAAGTCTGCTAGCTTTGAAGTTTCATATTATTTCTAGAAGTAGTTAAACCAAGAATTTATTTGATAAATGTGTTGGGCATTGTAGATGATTAATTAAAAATGAAAAAGTAAAAAACAGAAGAAAAAACCTGATTTGAGCGAAAAGAATAACTGAAATCTTTACCAGCTGTCCTAAAGCTCTAAACTTGAGAAATTCCGCGCTCTTACAAATACAGAATTCTCAAATGAGAATTTTTTTTAAAAATCACCGTAGTGCCTTGTGCATTACAGGATTAGTGCACCCTAATGTCTCTATGGAGATAGGTGAGGCGCAGAGAAGGGAAGGGGAATGGCAGCTGGAATAGCCTGGCTGCCGGTGATCCACCCCATAAGCTCTGGACTCCCTAATGGAAGCTCAGGGGTGACGGCAGTACCCCAGGCTTGCTAGGGGAATCGAACCCGGGACCGTCGGCTCCGTAGGATGTTGCCATACCTACTGAGACATCGGTACGTACGAATTAAATATATCTTGCCAATTCTCAAATGAGAAATTAAATATATCTTGCCAATTTTCAAAATACATGTGGTGACTTGAACGTTCCTGCAAGCGAAAATAAAATTTGGCCAAAACAGCGATGTGGCTGAATATATCCGAGATATTTTCTAGATCATGCAGCAGTAGAAGAAAAGCAGAGATTTGTGTTATTAAAATGAAGCCTACTCACACTCTGCAGTGTTTTTTTAATGTGTTGGCGAGCTCGTTGTATCTCATCTGAGAGCGAGCTTTTTCCGCCAGCCGTAGGTCGATTGCCCGTCTGACAAAAAACAAAAACCACATGTAGCAGAAAGAGAGAAACACCGTATGACCTCAAAAATTATTATTATTATTCCGATCAGGGAGTGTCGCCAGACCTAACCAGATACGAGATGTTAGAACTAGTTTCACCACACACATGCTAATCTTACACACGTCCTGATTAAAAAAGGAAGGAGAGACTCAAATCAACATCGAAAATGCCAATCTGGACAATTCCAAACTCATTAAAAAAAAAAAAATCTAATCAGGCATAATATCGTTCCAAGGATGGACAAAAATTCAACACAAGAATAACAATTTACCGGAAACAAAGACAATCTTCGACACGACTAGTTATCCACAACAAGGAACTGTACATTAATGGGAAGGGAACCGTACATGAAGTGAGCATATGGATAGGAAAAAAATAATCACACACAAAATAAAATTCAAGCAAGATCACTAATTCGAGCAAATAATACGTCAAAACAGATTGAGAATGTCATGTAAAATATGATAAAACTACACAAGGATAAAAAATAATAATAAAGCTATGGCTAAATGATTACGTTGGCGCGCTACTTGTAGCACCCGCAGAGCACGACGGTTGCTACGCGGGCCGGATTTGTAAATTGCAAATTGGTGCACGACCAGTTAGGTTAGGTTAGGTTAGTTTAGTTTTTTTTTATTATTATTTATCCATTTAGTGTCATTTAGCCAACCATGTTTAGAAAAAAAAAAAAAACCTAACATAACCTACCATGTATTTGTAAAATCCGGTCCGCCGTGCTTCGCGCGCGCGTGCGCAGAAACCACCGTGATAAAAGTAGCGCGCCAACATAATCATTTAGCCGAAGCCATTAACTAGACAGAGTACTGCCTCTATTCCCACTTTAATGTCAGGAAGAAACTGTCCATTGCAGTAGTTCTACTTCTCTTCCATGCTCGCAAAAACTTGAGACAAGGGTGTATATTATCGAGAGTGAGGTGAAGTGCCGCATGCACGTAACAAAACGCTTGCGCTTCCACACGCATTTACCGCTCCAGACTTATCCTTCTTCGGTTGCTGCTGCTGCTGTTGCTGTTTGGCCGGAGCCTCGCCAGATTTCTTCTCCTGGTTTTGAGGCTTTTTCTCCTGGTTCTGCGACTTCTTCTCCTGATTCTGAGACTGCTTGGCCTTCTTGTCGCTTTTGCTCTGCTGCTTCTCCTTCGGGGGCTTCTCTTCACCACCTCCGCCACCACCACCTCCTCCTCCGCTCCCTGATGACTTCTTGCCTTTGCCAGTGACCGGGGCCGGAATTGGGGCTGCGGGAGCTGGAGTTGCTTCAGAGGCTGCTACCGGGGCTACTGCAGGCTTCGCTGCCGGAGCCGCAGCAGGAGCTGATGCCGGAGCCGCAGCAGGAGTTGATGCCGGAGCCGCAGAAGAAGTTGATGCCGGAGCTGCTGCAGCAGGAGTTGATGCCGGAGCTGCTGCTGCAGGAGTTGATGCCGGAGCTGCTGCTGCTGCAGGCGCTGCAACTGGGGTAGCTACAGGGGCTGCTGCAGGTGTTGCAGCTGGAGCTGCTGCTGCCTGAGCAGCTCCCTTGCCTTTGCCTTTGCCAGATGCCTTGGCAGGTGCCGGAGCTGCTGGTGCTGGTGCCACGACTGGCGGTGTTACTGGTGCGCCCTCAGACATTTTGGCCAACTAGTAGCGTTAGCAGAGTATTGAGTTACACCAGCACAAGTTCGATCACATCTCGACTCAACCAAGAAAAGATTGAATCGAAAATTTTTCGCTGGTTAGCAATTTAGTTTTATTTGTGGCTCCTAATGTAAATACGTATTTTTTATTTTATCAAACATAGATTTTTTTAATCTAATAAATTTTGGAACCAAGAGCACAATCGATGAAGCCTTTCGTAAAAGGCAAATATCCTCCCAAATTATCTAACCGAAAATCTATCGAGCAGCACTGCTGACCTACTCCACATTTTTTTAAAGCTATTTTTGTGTTAACAAACTCATGAACTCAAATTCAATGGTGAACATTTTAACACAGCTAACTTCTATTACAATATATTCTGAATTAATGGATACATTGGATAAAAAATAGTTCAGGTTAGCTCAGGATGTTATCTTTGAGGTAAGGTTACATCTGTCCTTATAGCACATTTTCCAACCAGTAAAATAAAAAAAATGGCAGCATCAATGACCTCGTGTAAGATTTATGCGTTTCATGACGAAACCTTACCCCAAATAAATCAAATTGAGTGATTGGACAGAGTAATGTGATCAAATTAGTGTTGGTCCTTCAAATAACCTTGGCGAAACAAAAACCCACAATTCAATTCTTAGCCTCACACCAAGCAGCCAAGCAAAATGATTTAGTCCTAAAAATACAACGTTGAAGAAGCCTTGCCCCCAATTAAAGGCATTTTTTGGCAGAGGACTCGTCCTACAAATGTATGTTTGCTTTGCATCAAATTTTACAAAAAAAGTAAAAACTATTTCAAATTGGATGGGGTAATGGGAGGGTCAGTTACACCTCATATTTGGACAGAGGTCCATGTTGGTGACCTTTACCTTAGCTTGACCCTGCACGAAGTTGCTCTCTGCGTCTTCGTATCGCTGCTTGTCCAACCACACTGACTCCTGAGCCAGATTGCTAAGTTCTGCGGAAGAAGACGGCATTCTGTGCCCGGGGAAAGAGAGACAAAAATAACACTAAGAAACTCATCTATTTCGAGCCATTTCGTCAGAAAAAAAAATGAGGCCAGCCAAGAGACCTATTGAAATTTATTTTCAAAGATCTTTGATAAGGGGGTGCGTTAATTATAAACTTCCAGTTGGAAGCAACAAGCTGCTAAATGTGCTTGTTTTAAGACGCGCCCGCATATCAAAGATATTCGAAATAAAGTGTGGATGGATGAAACAAGATGGCGGCCGCCATACACCGGCAGACGTGGTCAAAAGGCACACAAAGACAAAAGAAATGACCCCGTGACATCGTGCATTGGGCAAACTTGCAATTTTTGTCGATTAAGCAAAGGTTACCAGACTCATATTTTCTAAATCATCATTCAAATGTTTAAGGAGATGTGTTAAAATTACCTGAATATTTTGTTGTTGCGAGTGACGACGAACCAAAGGAGTAGAAAAATCGAAATCAAAGGAAGGAACGTAGCGCCACCAGACGCCAGCGCGAGAAAAGCGAACTAGCAATTGCGCTTTCAGGTACTAAAAGATAATTGTTTGAGACAACGGCGCTTTTACGAGCGATGTCTTTTCCATAAAGCGAACGCCGCATCATCGGACTCTCAATGTGCGGATGGCGTGGACCCGGATAGTGATCCAAGCGGTTAGGTTAGGTTAGGATGGATGAGAAATCATAGCCACACTTCTTTGATCCAAAGACACAGAGAATTTCAACCGATCGATTTCTTAAAAACAGAATTTAAAAAATGAAAATGATTAGTGAATTGCGTTGCTAAATTATTAACATTTTGAAGTGATCACAAAAGTATTAATTATTGCAAAAATAATAAGAGTCAATATGTTTAACTTGAAAAACTAGTTCTCATAAAAATCGAAATAAAGAACTATACTGTTTCAATCGAATCGAATCAGCACTTTTCCATGGCGTCACCAGGAATCGGAAACGCCTCGACGGATCGTTAGAACAACAACTTTTTCAATTTTTACGAATTAATTTCTTAATTAGTTTAAGGCAACACCGATATTTAACATTTCTGTGACCACACATGCCCATTTTATTATAAAGACAAATATTTTAATGCAAATAAGCTGAATATTAGCCCATTTTTTAGATGAAACAAGCTTCCTACATCATGGACAACAAGTTCCCTATTTTGAATGCGGGACATATTTTGTTGTATGGCTATGCAATCAAATCACGTGACAACAATGGTATCCAACATAATGACAAACTATGGTGGGTATGGTATGGTATGTTATTCGACATTATATTTGTCTGTTCATTCGTTACAGATGTAATTAGCCGTTTACTGTTTTGGAATTTATACTTGATTACTGCTGGTGAAAGAGAGGTGTGATAGTGGGCGTATGGACCAGACAGAGAGTGTCGCGGTTCTTTACGCAAGAGGGTGACACACGAAATGAGGGTGAGGGGGTGATGGGGAAACTGCCGAAACGTGGCGTCGAAATTAACACTCTACCTATGTTTTCATAACAAGACTTACTTCCTGCCAATTTACCGATAACACAGTCGATAAGAAATCCTGACTTGTGTTATTTTCGTGCTTCTATTGTTTGACCTCCTTGCTAACGTTAACACACGCAGCTTGGATTCGCTCCACAGAACCCTCACCACCAACCCTCCCCCCTCACCCCCACCCGCCACCACTTTTCAGCAATCTCCACGTTCCCAGGAACGACGCCAACAATACAATTGGTATACAAAATCTACATTAATATAGGTTACAGGTAAGCCAGCTATAACATAGTCATTTGCAAACGCCTTCAGATTTCAACTTGAATATAGGAAAATATAATTTCTTGTATTTATCGCAAGATAAGGATTATGAAATAAAAAATAACATTTCAACGCCAGTTGCGTCTATACTAATAGACGTGTATACTAATAGAGTGTGCCCAAAACCAGACAAAATGCACTAAAAATTTGGTATCGCCAAGATAATTATTTTAAAACAATTGAAATTATTTTTGTCAAACATTCTCGAATATTCTTAATAGGAACTAAATCGCTTTACGCTATTTTACACGTAGTGGTAAATTATGTGGTACAAGAAGTATGCAGAAAACAAATCTCGCTTTCGTGGTATTTTTGAGCTTAACCACTTCATTTAAAGAAAAATATATATTTACATATTCAAAGGACACTCGTCATAATTCAGAATATTTAACAAGTTAAAAAAAAGCTTCAAAAAAAATTAAAAGAAATAAATAGCTACGGCATAATTAATTGCTCGCTGTTTTTAAATTCAGAACGCAGGTGATGAACGACGCAAATAAATTGTGAGTCATAAAAAAGACATTTTCGATATTTATTCGCCTCTCACCCAATCACACCTCATCTACGAAAAAGCAATTAGCAGAACATGTCACGACACGCTCATCCCACACATTAATTGTGAGTTGGCAGCAGCTGCCACACACACAGCACACGAGTAATTCAATCTGCCAGCTTCCGAAAAAATGTTTACTCATTCAAGAATTGACTTAGTTTGCCACACACACACACACACACACACACACCCACAGTGAATAAACAGAAATCATTTTACTCGTATTTAAGAAGCACCTATATCCTATTTCATCCAATTATATTAAACAGAACCGGATGTTCCGCAATGGATGACCAGGTAGGTCCGGATGCAATCGGGAGAGCCCACAGCAATTGCTCACACGAAAAAATTAGTTAAAGCTATTTATTTCTCATGTTGGTAACCATTTTGATGACGTTTAGGATACCGCGCTGGAAATACTTGACAAGATGACCGTGACCTTAAAAATCCCCAGAATGTGTGCCCGACAACGTACTTGCACGGGCCCAACGGCGGATCATATGTTGCGGTCGTGCATCCATCCTCTACAGCCCTTTTTTTTAATGAGTAGCACGGTATCCTAAACAAAAATTTGTTAGCTCACCATTAACAGCAACACACGCCCACCCCTTGAAATTCGAAAGAGGACATCTGTATTTAACTAAGCTAGCTGAATCGACCCGTTTCCCCAAGTGCTGATCGACCCTGATCGACCCGCTGCAAGGCAGACCCACTTCTGTTAGCGTTAATACGCCAGTCTGATTTTCCCCAATCATTTGCATACATGCTAGACGATGGAGTGCTAGAGCTCGTGCAATAAATACTACTTAATAGACGTTTCTGAAATCAGCAACCCGTGTATGTGCACTGTTATCAAATAACATACTGCAATGAATGCTACAGAGGACATACATTTCATCGTCAGGCTTGAGGAATGATGAAAAGTTCGCCAGAAATAAAAATAACAATTAACTTAATGACGGCCTGTCCAAATGCAAAACACATCATTTCAATCACACCCGAACACACGCAGGATGCTGAAACGGCCACTTTAATTCTCAAGAGGATATTACACATGGAATCGTAAACCTCCACCCGCCATAGTCCACCATAATCCAAAACATCAATCTGTGTTCTTTCGGTTATTTTACCGGGAGAGCAAGAAAATAAACCACCTATTCTGCCAAATACACACGTGATGACGTCATCATTACGTAAATAAAAATAAAAATTGTTGCAATTTCAATATATACTCGCAAGCAGCCACTTTTAGGGGGCCAATGGCGGGGGTCAAAGACCAGTTAAGGACAAAGATGGGGTTATCCTTATGTTAACAGGCTCTGTTAAACTGTTACACAGCCGACACACCCTGGGGAAATAGGAATAGTTACTCCACCGCCCCTACGAACACTCGTTGTTAAAAATAAATCTAACAAAAAATATCTTAAAGACGCGAGTTGTGCACAAAACTATCACGAATGATCACAAGCCTGCTCCTTAACATGATCCGTGAACCAGATCAATATACAGTTACAAAATGTCGTCTTGAATGAATAAATTAAAAAAAACCCGGTAAAACCAAAGACAACATTTAAACAATCGAGCCGTGATATAAGGTAATGGTTTTATTTCGCTTACAGAACATGATGCAAGGGTTTGTTCTGTTTTTTTCTTCTTCTGTTTTGTGTGTGAGTTTCGCCAAGTCTTGACTTGCCCAGGGTTTTATCGTTGTTTTAAAATGGCTTAAAGAATCGCCTTAAAACCACTTTAGAATCAGAAAAGTGACAAAGTGATGAAAAATCTAGTAACCGAGATGACACGTTTTTTATACGTTAATTATCACGTTGATATCATTTGCGCCCGAGTTGATCAGAATTGCTAGGTGCAGCTACTTAGAAAGGGACTTGACTACTAGTCAAATCATATTCGAATCCCATTCGTGTTTGTTGTCATTGAATGCAAGAGCCATTTTCATTTCCACGTAACACGAGTTTATAATAGGCTTGGTGTCAATTCCTAAACATGTATATGCATGCACGTAACACGTCTATATTTGGTAGTGATTACAGGTATTAGCCTCCTGTTTACAAGTCCTAGCCAGTGCCACCTATAATTAAGCCAATCAAGCGCAGCTGGATGACGTCACCCACACGTGGCTCTCTGCTATTGTAAGGGAGCGGATGGTGAATCAAAGGGGCGGGGCTGGGGAAAAACAGGCATTAGGAAAGAAACATAAATATTAGGCGCCGAATACATCTGTCGGTCTTAATCGTCAACGAATTTTGGGAATACAATCCTACAAAAAAACCAACATGGCAGATGTCTTATTTGCATTGGCAGTGAAAACAGTGTACTTGTGTCAAAATATATATATTCTTTTAATTAAATCACCAGAGTGCTTACTTCTTCTTACTTACTCACTTCAGAATTTATACCTCTCGTGTCGCTATGGAAATAAATAATTGAAATTAAATTGAGATTTCAACATTTTATCATTTCCACCAGAAATAACAGCTAAAAATATAGGGCATGAATTCAAATCGTCCGTCTAGCCCAGTCGGTATTGCAACCAATCGCGGTGCGGGCGGTCCCGAGTTCGATTCCTGCCGCAGGTTCTCGTTTAGTCGATTCTGTACGATCATTATACGTTATCTGGCACTGGACATATATCTTAATATGAAAATCAGGTAAGCAAAGAAAGCAATGAAAGCTAGATAAATACAAGGGGCAAGATGACGCGGACAAAGAACTAATAGTGGATTATCCATCCTATATTATTGATAGTTCTCTCATGAGGTAAACAGCACCCCTGTAATCCGCTTGTTTGACGGCACAAAAAGCGAGAGTGCTTCCAAATAGGCGAACCTCACACGGAATCCACACAATATCAACGCACCCCAAGTTACCTTCACGCCAAACAAGAAAAGTGCGAGCAAACAGCCAAACAGCTAGAGTATCCACTAGATGGGGCTGCCTGCGTTTAAATAACAGATTATGCAGAAACAAATAGTGGCGGTATTGATCTATTGGAAACACGATAATCGCAAGTGTTTAGAATCGGGGGATAATATTTGTTGAGGGCTCGAGAAAAGGTAAAATGGTGGTTGGGGACCACTTGAATAATATTGGTACAATATCGGTGCGCACCCGCCCAAAACTTTTTCGTGTGCACACACACACAACATCACCAATACCCCGGGTGTTGTAGTCAAGTGTTAGGGGAAAATATACAACCGGTCATGTATTATTATCTAGGCGCTATCTTCAGTAGGGCTCATCAAGTGCGAAACGTGGTTGCCGATTCGGCCACGAAAAACCACCGCATTTGTTTCGAGTTGTTTGTTTTTTCCCCACTTCTATAATGGAACGAACGGATGGAAGGTTGACCGAAAAGGAGACAGGAAAGGGGGAGAGTGGAGCATCGCTTTATCGGGATAAAGATCCTCCAGAGAACCACAGGTAAACCTGGAGTTTTTCATTTGCAATCATGAGGGTGCAATAAATTCGCGTGAGGTGGTCCTGTACTTTTCCCTATAAATCTCCAAATGTATTTAATTGCCTTACGTTGAAATAAATAAATTAAAAAATTTTCAGGTAAAAGAAAATGTTAAATTAACTAACGTTCAAATTAAAACGTCTGAAAGTCCGAAATTTGGAACGTTTAAAAATTTCGTCAACGTCTTTACACTTTTTTTTTAAAATATATTTTTTAAATGGGTTAAATTCCCTTCACTGTTGGATATTACTGCAGGAGATTGTGTACCCTTCGTGTTTGCGTGGTACAATAGGTGAAGGGCACATTTTAACCACTACCCCAGGGTAACGAACAAACGAAAGCCTGCTAGAGAAATCGAAACCGGTACAGAATGATAATTCAGCTTTAGTTGGATGATGGGTACAGGATGATACGGATGTCACTTACGTGATCGAGAAGAGATAAAAAACAAAAGTATTAAAAAAATCCATTTTCAAACGATGCTGTTCAAGTTTGAATTTACGCGCAGCAGCAGATTGATTTTGCACTCGAAATCTCGAGGATTTGTGACTGGGAATCATGGCGTCATGCCCACCACCACCTCCCACTTTACCTATCTTTTGTCGTGTCTCGCATGAGCCGATCTGCAGCGCATCTGCAGTGCATCTGCTCATGGAGAGATAACGCCTTTCGGAAAGCGATGAAATCACTTACATCGATG
Organism: Melogona broelemanni; assembly: GCA_033995665.1. Classification (NCBI taxonomy): domain Eukaryota; kingdom Metazoa; phylum Arthropoda; class Diplopoda; order Chordeumatida; family Chordeumatidae; genus Melogona; species Melogona broelemanni. The sequence goes on along the minus strand of JAUJYS010002555.1, from coordinate 367 downwards.
GGTTGTCAATCGAAAGTGTCGCGCGAATCGAACATTTTAGTTATCGATCTTGTCCACAACACCGATAACAGCGAGTATAAAGTTGCGCCACTCGACACTTTATCTGTTGGTCGGGTTTAGATCTGCACGTGCCACATGAGTGACAGGACCACTCGATCCACGCGGATCCTCGCTCGATTCATCCGCGCGATAAGAAATTATCCCACCAATTATCCCACCACTTCATTTATTCTGGCTACACGGCCAACTACACCCCATTATGCACAACATCATGAAATGAATATTTTTTATTTTTTTTTAAAGTCACCGTAGCGCCTAGTGCGCCACAGGACTACTGCACCCTCGTGTCTCTATGGAGATATGTGAG
>JAUJYS010002554.1:0-14573 GCA_033995665.1 Melogona broelemanni | reverse complement strand
ACATATCTCCATAGAGACACGAGGGTGCAGTATTCCTGTAGTGCACTAGGCGCTACGGTGAATTTAAAAAAAAAAATCTAGACGCTATATTTCCCATTTTTTTCTCCAGCTAATGGATCGCCCGTCATCACTTGCTATTGGGAATCGTGGTCTGTATACCGGACGGGTATTGCCGCCTTTCCGGTAGAGAAAATTCCGGCTTCACTATGCACGCATCTGCTCTACGCATTCGCAGGGCTTGACGAAGCTACATTTCAAATCAAAAGTTTGGATCCGTGGTGCGATCTATCGCCGGACGAAGGAGGAGGACTAGGTATAAACAAGTAAATGTAACTTGTTTCGATAATCACTGATTAAATTGTTTAAGGTAACTTGCATATTTTTTACTTAAAAACAAATTAATTACCACGAACTTTGTTTCTTTCAAATTTTAACAAATGTCTCAAATTAGAGATTTTGTTTTTGAAGCAAGTCGCAGTGGTGTCTATTTTCTACTTTTGAAAGTGTTTCCTTTTGAAGAAAACCTTGTTTTTCTCCTAGCGCATTTGGCGTTATTTTATTATTTTTATTATTAAGGTTTTTGTTTAAAAAAAATTAATATGCGTCTGAACACTTAAGATAATCGTTGGGTAGTTGATAGTGTTGCGTTGACCAGTTATTTGCCATGGGAATAAAATATAGAAGTAGTTTTAATCTTTGCCTTTAATTTATCACGGCATACTGAGCTACTTTTGAAAAATTGATACTCGTGCTCTCTTATTTAAGTTGGTCAACGGTTTGTTAGCTCAACGGTTTCGCCAATTTGAAGAGATGGAACAACCTTAAACCTGTTGATTGGCGTATGGTGGCTTTGTTGTACCATTTGTCAATGTTCTGTGACAAGTTATTTTTTATTTAATCTCTTTGGCCTAGGCTTGTCAATGTTCTATGACAAGTTATTTTTCATTTAATCGCTTTGGCCTAGGCTACAGCAGTTAGTGTTTAAGTTTATCTGACCCAGACTGCACAAAAAATATACCAATTTTTTTTTGCCATTTTATGTTCGTGTAATTCTTTTTTGATCGTGCTGAATGTACATATTGGGTGGTGTAAAGCACTGCATAGCCATGGTGCATTCGGTACAGCTGCTCAGCACAGATTGTGTTAAAGTAAAAGAACGAAAGTGATGGCTTGGGCGAAAATATTCTCCATTGGGTCGTCTACGATGCTATATTTGTCATGATGTTGGTAATATATTTTTCTAACCTTTTGTTGTAGCCTTATTTATAGACTCGTTCATGATCATGAGTTCCGTTTGTTCACACAAAAAAGCATTTTCGCAGTGCTTCCGGCAGTTCGCTCTCTTTTCAGCCATATTTCCTGAACTACGAGCGTAGATCTTATCGATTTGCAATTTCGGCGTTCGGGCGCGTTATTCCTCGGGGTAGTTTAACTTCACGTAGCTACTACGTAATATAGCTAGGAAATTGAAATTTTTGAAAACTTATAAATTCACAACCTTTTTGAAACTTATTGCATTCGCGAGATAGTAATGCCAGATACTATTGCCAAATACATAATCATTCCTAAAGGTAGTTTATATTTTTTTTCTCGGTTATACCGGCCTATTTGGCCGGTATATTCGGAATTCTTTTTCTGTTTCTAGAGAGCCAAAATGAAATTCGTACTGCGGGCACATATCGGTAATCCGACATCTAACATTTCTTACATTGGAAACCAACGGTGTATTTCGCTTTAGTCAATCCTTACTTGGTCCGACAGACATCTCAAATGCCAGTGACTTTAAACGAGACTGGTTCACTGAGTGGTATAACACTGCATGAGATTCTGTACCCCTTGGGCTAATGGGCTAAGGGCCCATTTTCATCAGTACCCCGCGATCGAATAAACGAGAGCCTGCACCGGGAATCGAACCCGGGACCACCCGCTCAGTAGTATATTGCCATACCCACTGAGCCACTGGTACGTACGTATTTCCCAACGTTGATATCATGTCTACTACCGAAGCAGGGCATCCATTTGTCCATTTATTCTCTTTAATTCTCAGCATTTATACTTTTGTTCTCTTCAATTGTAAAATTTAAAACCTTGAGTTAAGTCTGGAAAGCCTATTCCCCTGATCTGGATTTCCTGAAATGGTGATATTATATCATTTATACATCAATTTACACATGTATTCACTTTTTTTTGTTTTATTTTAGGACAGAAAAATACAATTTTTTTCTGTCCAATTTAAGATTTGCTTCCGGACATTTCCTAAAGGAAATGAGAGCATTTTTGTTCAGAACAGTAAATAATTTTCCAGCTTCCTGCTCGCGCCACGAAAATATACGTCTTAATTTTTTTGCGCACGCTACGTCGGAAGCTGATGTTTTTTTTTAAATATCTATACTGTATAATATTGCGTTATTTCAACTTTTAGATAATTTTCGCAACGCAGTGGGGCTAAAAACCGTGAACCCCTACCTGAAAGTCCTGCTTTCGATCGGCGGTTGGAACGAGGGTTCCGAAAAATACTCGCAGATGGCATCCTCCACCACCACCCGCAAGATCTTCGTGAATAGCGTGGTCGGGCTGCTGTCCAAGTATTCTTTCGACGGTCTTGATTTAGATTGGGAGTATCCCACGCAGCGTGGTGGTAACCCCAAGGATCGCGCCAATTTTGTCTTGCTTCTTCAAGTAAGTTATCAAGTTATTTTAAGTTAACAGCGCCAAAAAAAAAACAAAAAAACAATATACTGTGTACTAGTAAGTACATTTTCGGAATTTGAAAATATCCATTATATATTTTCTATGGTAGGATTTGCGCAAGGCTTTCATTCCTTTCGGTTTCACTTTAACCGCAGCAGTGTCTGGTGCCAAATCGGTTATCGATAGTGCTTACGACGTTCCAGAGATAACCAAGTAAGTTTCTAACTAAAGTTATGAGGACACCATCACCATTTCTATGCAAGTTTCATATAAGTAACATATAAATTTATGTGACTTTTTCACTTAAATCGAGGTTTAAAAGAATGGTCAAATAGCAAGGATAATTGAAAAGCTAGGGCATTTCTTAAGATACGCGTAAGATACTCATTATTAAATATAATGATGCCAAAAGTGCCTTCTAAATTGAGTTTTAAAAAATTCAGATTGTTAAGTATTTAATAATGTTTGACTCGTTCCTTTTAAAAAGGAAACAATTCCCGTTCTTTCTACGACAAAGGGTTCCAAGTTCCTATTCCAATTCCAATTCCTACAGAAATCAAAAGAAAATTAAAATGACCTAAAATTGTTCCGCTGTCGACACACTTTGGAAAACTTGATGTACTCGTAGAAAATTGAAAGTTATAGAAAAAGGAACCTTGTACACAGAAAAGGAACCCCCGTTTCAGTTTCTCAAAAAATGGAACTAAGGTGTTCCTAACGTTTCTACCTAAGAAAAGGAACCTAGGCGTTCTTAAGTTCCTCGAAAAAGGAACCCAGTTCCTTGGAATGGAACTTTTCCGTTTCATACCTTTCCAACACTGGTATATTGTAACATTCTTTGTTTCTATCAGATCCGTCGACTACCTAAATGTCATGTCTTACGAGTACCACAGCTACTACGACGATCCTCACTTGCGTCACCAGAGCCCAATGGCGAGCAAGCCAGACGAAGATCCAGCATTGAATGTGGTGCGTGGCTCAATTGCAAAACAAAAATGTCATTTCAAAACCATCGGCGTCAGTGTTTGCTTATTCCCAATCAACGAACCTTCTGTTCAAAACGCGTTGTGTGACAACAAATAAATATGAACTTTTCGCGCGATATTCGTTTAGAACTGGACGATGAACTACTACATCTCGTTGGGAGCGCCGCCTAACAAGCTTCTCCTGGGTATCGTGACCGACGCGCGGACGTACACGTTGGTATCGCCGGACAAACACGATATCGGCGATCTGTCCGTCGGGCCAGGAGCCATTGGTCCGTACACGCAGAGTGTCGGTTATCTTTCGACATACGAGGCAAGTCTGGGTGACCTGGGACTCCTGAGACCCCCACTCCCGAACAGACCACTTTTTCTACATTTTTTTAAAAGTATTCCGGGAATCGAACCTAGGACCACCCGCTCAGTAGGAAGCAAACAAAAATAAGTAGAGAAGTAGAAAAAGTTGACTGGAAACATTTCTCGAAACAATTTCGTTCTTTCCAAAAAAACGTTTTGGCCTTCAACAAAAAAAGCTTGTTGCATTTCCGAGTATTTCGGGGCAGTTTCGTATACAATTCTCATTTCATGCCAATTTTTTATGCTGTCTCTTTATCCTGGCTCATGTTGTTTGATGAGAAAACTAAATGTAGCGTGTTGATCGAAGAAGGAAAGATTCGATGATTTAGCTTCCCAATATTATTTGCTCTTATTAGGTCTGCAGTTACTTGCACAACGGATGGGACACTGTGTACGACACTGACTACCAAGGTATGCGCACCCTCTTCGATTTCCTATAAAGCACTTGAAGCCACGCTTCTCGGCATACTAAAAGCAAACAGCAATATTGTTTGCTTTTAATACACAAATGGGTATACACACGTTGGTCCGAACTTTTGATACTCGCAAAAAGCAGGCCTCGGGGATGACAACGACTATGTGCTTTTCTTGTAAATGTTAGATTAATACTTTTATCTGCACTATTTATTTTGCTAGCACCGTATTCTTACGGAGGAAACCAGTGGGCCGCGTATGATAATCCTCAGAGCGCTGCGATTAAGGTAATGGCTTGATAAAATATATTATAGACGTATACATTAGTAACAGAAAATAATAACATGGCGCTGAAATGCACTAAAAGGTTGTTGTGCCTTTTCTGGTTGTATGAAGTCTTGAACAATTTTGTACACACTTACCACACTCTGACTGTCGTATAATTCTCCCCTATTTTGCATTGATGTTCGGACAAATGTTTTTATTTCTACTGGCAGTATCCAATGAAAAGTAAACACAAACATACCGTATATACACACTGCACAATGTAAACAAATGTTTGAATTTCATGGAAAACTCAATATTTATTTGTCTAAATTAGAATTAGTTTAGTCTTTTCACTGATATATTTTATTACTAATTTTTGGATTTGTTTGACGTTTACGAGATCTGTTTACATAGTCGAACTATTGTACTATTACTGCATACATTATTCATTTACCTTCTTTTTAATTGTTTCAACCAAACCAGGCTCAGTTTTCCAAAGACATCAATTTGGGTGGAGTTATGCTATGGTCAGTGGACATGGACGATTGCATGCAAATCTGCTCCGGAAACATTGGCTGCTACGTTCTCGGCTCGATTTACCAAACGTTAAATGAAAACTAGGTTCTGTTCGAGCCCCGAATAACGCCATTGTAACTGACCTACACCCTGTACATATAAATAATTGAAAAAGTGAAACATTTTGTAAGCACCGAACTTTTTTATCATTCGCACTTGCATTTGGTTGAAATAAAAATAAAATGAAATATTAGTCACGTTTCACATTTGAACAAGATGGCGCGGTATTCATCCTTTAATTTGTAACATTTCGTTCAAATCTTCGCCAAAACGTTAGCCAATTGGCTGAATGCCGCCAGAGGGCTATATTGTGAATAGAGAGAAGTATACAAGTAATACGAGATGCCCATGGGAACGAAATTCAGATGAAAATGCACCTATTGTTCGCCGAATTGTAGGCAAAATGGCAAGGAAATAAGAGTGAAAGCCTCGAGGATTAAATCTATTCAGTTCGGAAAACGGCAGTGTTGGGTAGGAACGGCAAAAGAACGTTTCGTTCCAAGGAATTCCATCCTTTTTTTCGTTCCTATTTCTAGAAAGGAGCGTTGGATCGTCCTCGTTCTTTTTTTGAGGAACGTCGAAAAATTTTAGACGTTCCATTAAATACAAATGAAAATGTCGACACACTCGATGAACTGCGAAGGATTTTATTTATCTATAAAATATTATATAAAAAGGCTTAAAACTTTTAAAATTTACAGGAAATTTGGTGGGGAATATGATAACAGTTCTTTGTCATCCAATTAGTTAGAAACTTGTGTTCAAAAATTAAATGACTGCCGCACCGAATTAAATTTTGTTCGTTAATTTTTAAATCGAAGGAACGAGGAACGGCCTCGGTCCTTTAAAGGGTCGACGAACATCCTCGGTTCTTTACGGAGGAACGAGAAACGGTAACGAGTTCCTTGTAACAAAAGGGACGTACCCAACACTGGAAAACGGGACCCAACGATGATTAGTGTCAATTGCAATCAGCTTGATTTCTCTCGTTCAGCGGCGGCGACGGTGACGTCAACCCATTATTTCCGCCACTCCGAGGAGATCGAGGGTATCGAGACTGGGCGCTCCCGCCTCGTCCTCATCAACTCTCCCGCATATCGCCGTCGCAGTGGACGGCGCGTTCTCCTCCCGTACAGTAAACATATCTACCGTCACCAGCAGTTGCAGCGCGCGCACTATGCACGGCGAAGATGCTCGTTTATAAGGGCTAAGCCTAATTGCTTCGTCGGTCCTACTGTCGTCACAGATGTCGTCGTCTTGTGAACGGGGGCGCGCAAGCCCGTCTCGCCTTGTTAGTGTCAACTCTACGAGTGGACAAATTGCGAGTGGCGCGAAAGAGTTTCCATCGTGTGAACCTGTTAATTATGGAGAGTGGTTATGGTCTGGTGACCGGGGGATTGTGGATAATTCGGTAATGAATTCAGCGCTGGTGCGGGCGTGAGTCTACGCGATTCCGTCGTCGGGCTTTTTGTATTGCCAGCCCTCATTGCCGATGCCTAGGCAGAGGCTAAGGGGTGGCTAATTGCCCCGGGCTATCTGTCCGGTATCTCAGGGGTGAAGACAGAAGGCTAATTACCCACTACCGTCTCCTACCCATTAGCCATAACTCGAAAATTAAAATAGCAATTTCAATTTTTTATGAAATTCCGTATCGAAGTACGTGGCGGCAGGCCAACACGAAAGTCTTATAATATCCGCATTTTAAAGAAAAAAATTACAATGTGTTCGCAAGCAGTCCTGGAAAAACCTATTGGTTAAAGCGGTTAACACGAATAATATGGCATATTTTTATATGGCATGGCACATTGCACATGGCACATTGCATTGCCATAGTCCTTTCTGATGCCCAGGATCGGCGAAGCCGAGCGGTCGGACCCCAATAACATCTTACCGCGCTGACAATGTAAACAACTATATATTTGTAAAACGAGTGTTTATAAATAATATGTAACTTCGTACAATATGCCATATTATTGTATAAAAAAGTTTTTGAAGCTACCGATTTAAACCACGAGTATCTCCAAAAAGTTGTTTTATATCCTTCAAGGTCACGGATTTCCTACTCTACGTATGGTATTTCAATATTTTGCTCGACCTGTTTTGGTTACTTTATGCCATACTCATCTAATAGTTGTATAGTACGATCCATCTAGCTCAGTGGGTATGGTAACAGACTGCTAAGCAGGTGGTACCGGGTTCGATTCCCGGCGCAGGCTCTCGTTTCTTCGATCCTGGAGTACTGGTGAAAATGTGCCCTTCAGAAATTGCCTAAACAACACGAAAAGTACAGAATCTCATGCAGTGATATTCACTCAGTGAGGGAAATTACCCCCCCCCCCACATATATTTTAAGTGGCGAAAAAATAACCTTAAATTTCGTGTGAGAAGAAGAAAAAAAGCTAGATAAATTATTTCTCGATTAGGTGATTTGGTCCAGATTGTATCTGAAATTCAGACAGATGATGTGAGCATCGGGTTAACATTCTCGCATATTTGTGATGTCCGACATTCCCTAGAAATTGATTGAGGTCTAAGTCTAAGAGAACGAGCGCAGCATAAAACGCCCACACAACATTTAAGTGTATAGAGAGGGGGAACTGTCCGCAGCCGAGATTATTAATTTGTGAGCCGGCGGCGGATCGTTTATCTTACGCTCCACATATTTACCTTTGTGGCGGCATATAAGCTCCTGAGAGCTGTGAGTAAGCTCGTGCAACGTGATGCTTTTTTCGCGTACAATAATGCTGCGTTTGCGGGGGTGTGTACGAGGTATTTTCAGAAAGTAGGTTTCGATGCGCTTTTTTACAAAAAAATAATATAAAACATACAATGTATTGTATTTATAAAATATTTCACTTTGTATATTTCATTTACACATCGTAGAAATTTGGCGCTTGCGATGTGGGAGTGCCGAATGCACCAGTGAACGACAAATTGGATTCTTGCCATGATAGTCCAGTCATTAGCGACAAAAAATTGGCGTTTTCGCGGAAAAGTCATGTAGCTTTAAAACTTGGCAGGTTTGTAGACTTTGTGTCCCTTAGTATTACCCTAAGTTTGCCGCCTCGTGTGACTTCGGGAATGCGTCGCCATCTTGGTTTATCAGTTTTTCGCATATTTCTTGATTCTTGCAGGTTTTAGAGAAAATGTTTCACCATGAAAGTTTAAATAAAAGTTAAAATAGAGCTTCCGCCGTTTTGTGTTTTCAAAATCCTGAATGCGCAACTGCAAAGCCTCTGTGACGCAAAGGCCACACTGTGACGTCATGATAGTAACAATATTCGAATGAAGTAAGCGAAAGTGCTGCCTGTCCTCGGACAGGCAGCGACAACGCGAGTTGTACACAAATCTACATTGAATGATCACAGGCATGAGCCTTAATATCATTCGTTAAGCAGATGAATTATATTTAGTATAAACCATTGTATCGGAACCCAGTTTCTGGATATCCATCGTATGTGGCGAGCCAATCAACATCAACCGTTGTCGGAAAATGGGATCCCAGGCGATGCGCAGATCTATGTATTTGCGTGTGTGGGCACGTCACTATCTCAGGCAAACTGAATTTGTGCGCATCAGCATTGGTCGTCTCATCTCGAGCCTCCGCAATTAGTTGAGGCATTTTGAGCATCAACGGCATCAATTAATTATGCCGCAGATTTATATCCCTTTTAATTAGTAATGACGTGAAATCGAGTAAGATAATTTACGGCAATTTAATGAAATCAGGCGAGCATAAAAGATCGAGATTGACTCGTGCAGCCAGCCAACCTACAAAAATGCCATCAATGCTACAATAAAAGCTTCGTTGTTATAATGAGGTATTAGCATTAGCAAACGTCAGTAAACGGGCTCGTACTGTATTTAAGATTCATTTATAAATGATGTAAAGACAGTAAAGGTACAAAAAATAAATAAAATATCTTGTTTTAGATTCATTTTTGGTGTGACTTGAAATTTAACGAGTATGAAATTGGTACTCATATTCACTACACCTTTACGAAATGTGGTAATACGTAATTTAAATATTTAATTAATAACTTTTATTGTTCAAGTATAATATTGTTCGTAAAATATTTTCAACAACATTTAACGATTGACATTTTTACATGGAATACATGTTCGTGATGTTCTGTAGTAAATGATCTTACTTGTTTGATAACAGTTTTGCGATCAAGTTACTTTATAACATTTCTTTTAAAGTGTATGATTTGCGAAGAAACCTTAATTTCAACAAGCGTAATACCTGTATGTTAGGAAATAAACAATCTAACTCCAACCTAAGCTTTATGCATCCGACACCTACTGAGTTTTTAATTTTATGTCAAACATTTCTTGAGCAAATTGTAAATTAACCAAATAGAAAGTTTGGCTAACTTTAGTTAATTTGCCTATTTCAGCCTAGTACAATGTATTGATAACACTCCCATTTTGAGCAAGGATTTTTCGAGTAGCCCTCGGAACTTAAATCGTCCTCCTCACCATGAGCACTTTGGAGGCACGTTTTCGTATGAAGAACACGGAATTCAGATTAAATGCAAATCCAAAAGTGCTGTCACCAGTGACGCGCTGCTCGATTTATATACTTTTTTATAGCGGATCTCGATATCCCGATGTGACGCACACAGTGACTTGTCAAAGAACTAACCATTCGATGGGAAAGCTTCATCTTTCCATATGGATCCACCTACGTAACTGAACATGGACCGTAGAGTACATTTAACCTATTCATCATGCATGTTGTGTGGTAGTATTTGAATAAGCTCTTATACGTGCTCTATTCGAATACGTGCATTTGTCATCGAGATCCCTCAGTCTCATCTCTAATGAAAAACTCGGATAGCACGAGTTCATTTCGCCTATGAATAAAAATAAACCAAGAAATAGTCGTTCTGCACTGAAGGCTGCGCAATGCAATTGATGTTATAGTTTTATGGGCATATAACAAATGTATTCGAAAATCCAATTTAATAACATTCATACGTAGCACATGTAGTATATCCTTCGAATCCCTTCAGGCCTTCCCAGACACACACACAAAGCAGAATAGAGAAAAAAGTAGCGGAAAGTGACAAACGGAAAGGAGGCATTTCCCATCAGCGCCGAATCAAGGTTTTTTGTCGAGCTGGCAGTGGTTGCCTACTCAAACGTTGCTAGGGGCCGCATTGTATTAAAATTGCCCATGCGTTCCCATGGGCAATTTTTTTTTTCAATGACTCTTCACTCCCAGTGAAGAGTCATTGAAACCATATTCTATGCTAGTTAAATTTACCCACTTCTGTTAAATGTTACTAATTTTTTACTTTTATTATGTTTAGTTATTATCATTGACGTACAATTAAATTAAACCACGTAGATTATTTTCCAAATGATGAACTTTTTGCTTTGTATAGCCTAAATATACATGTTGCCTAACTACCGTATATTTATTTTTATTTTCAGTGAGATTCAGCGGCATCTAAGGAACAACGTCGTGATCGTGAATTAAATCTGAAAAACCATGTAAATGAATAACTGGAGCAAGAATCGACGAACTCGCCTCTTCTTTGCTGCTCGTTCCAATTCTGAAATCAGAGGTAAGCAAAGAATTTAATTTTACATTTTCAAAGATTTCACATTAATTTAAAGCATTTCACATTGTCAGGTTTATTTTCAGCCGTGGGGTGTAGTGAGACGGAGGGGAGGCAATTTTTGATGCATCAGTCAACGCTCGTGTTACATTCACCTCTAAGTAAACAGTTATTATAAGTAATTATTCGTTTGGCAAACAACAGGAAGCTCTCTCGATCATCTATTAAGCTATTTTTGGACGATAGATCCAGTTTTCTGTTATGCGCTCGTGTGGCACTAAAAATTTGCTGGGGCCTCGAGTGATTTCGAAAATTAATCTCATCGATTCTGCAATAGGAAACCTACTAAGAAAGTCGTATCGAGTTTATAATTTGAGACGACCGTCTTTCCTTCTCAACTAAAATAAAAAAATCGCCTGTGCTCGTGCAATATTCTTGGTGTATCAAATACTAAGTGTTAGCAACAACACGAGCTCCTTCACTATAATTAGAAAATGAAGTTAAACGCCTGGGAGATTGGGCAGATATAATTAAAACAAATGTGTTCATGTATGTTATGCGCTTAGTTTTAATTTCATGTACAAGAATAGGTCACAAAAAATGACCAATTTCATACAGCGCTGTCGTAGCGGTGGTGCTGAGCGCGAATACTTGTCATGAGATTTTCGCTAGTGACTACCCAAATAACGAATGAAGCTACACGTAAAACTTGTTTACATAGAGAAAGAACCCAATATGCGTGGCGCGGATACTTTTATTGGTTCTAGAATCTGAAAAGTGACAAGTCGGCCGCGTTAATTAAACAGCCGACAGATGTCCGATCAAATACATGCATAGGCCTATAACCGTTTCTAAATGAAGTGACGTCAACATTTTGTAGTTGCCTGGACAACAGCTTGGAATTTATTTGGTCATACAGACCCATTTCAGTTAAGTTATATTACTGTATACTCTGTATTCTCATTCTTGAGTAGCTAATTGTTCCTCCGCAAGTATAATAAGTTATGCATGTTTGCTTTATAATCAATTGTATTAAGATTAAATGCAATTGCCTCACAAAAGAGCCGATTTAACCTTTTAATAAATTATGCTGCATGTGCTCGCAGTTAAATTATTTCAAATTCGTGCTTTAGAAATTCGTTTACTTGTTACATTTTGTAAAACAGCCCTGACAAAGCCGTACATTAGCGTATGCCATCATGTCCAAACGTGTAAGATCTCGCCAGAATTTTTTTTTAAATTCAAATTGTAACTAGACAGTACAACGCTTTCTTGGCCCCTGACATCAACTCTGAGAGTTAGTTAGTCAGGAGCAAATTCGTCGTGCTTTCTCACATGCCGTAACATTTCAAGTCGGGAAAACAACTTTCCGCGGTAGCCTATCTTTTCACTCGAATTGTGCCGGGATTCTTTCGCTTTTTCGTGCATTTAAAAAATCCATTATTGAGCACTTGCTCGGTTTGAGTTTGGCACACAGAGCTTCTGGGAAATGTGAAGCCCAGTTTGGGAAACGAGGATCTAAACGATTACCGATATGTATTGTTTCCATGAAATACTCGAATAATTAACGTCTTCGTGGTCGTTTCGTTGTTTACAGAATAATGTCGGACCTATAAATTAGCCCAGTTTGCATCTGTGTGCAGCTGCAATTCATGCTTAGATTTATGTGTGTGTGCGTTAGCATAGGAAATTATGTGTGCCGCTCGCAAATTATCGAAAATGTTATTACTCATCTCGAGAACGTGTCATCTAGCAGCCACGCTTTCTAGTAACTAGGCGCGAGTGAAATTCCTCCCTTCCGCCGACGTGCTTAAGGGCATACACTCAAAGTGCATTTACATTTCCCGGGCAACGGTGGGCGCGAGCTCAGAGAGTCAATTTTCAGGATAAACGCGCTCGGCACCGTGTACATGTCCGCGCGGTATAGCCGAGCCTTCGAGCGCCGAAAGGTCGGGAGCGGGGGATACACGGAATGGCGAAATGGCGTCGCGGACATTGTGTCCCCCTGTAGCTCTGAAACGGTTCCATGTGTTTACCGCGATTGTACGAAAGCGAAAAGCGAAAGCGAGTGTGGAAGCGAAATTAGTTTGCGATTAGAAATTGTTTCTATTAGTAACAAATTTATCTTCAAAATTATCCAAATATAATAAATAGTTTGTCAATTTGTGCGGCCCCCGTGGCTCAGTGGATATGGTCACAGTCTATTAAGCGGTGGTCTCGGGTTCGATTCCCGGCGCAGGCTTTCGTTTATTCGATCCTGTGGTGTTGGAATGTGCCCCTCACACATTGCCACAGCGACACGAGGGGTACAATGACCTCCTGTAGTGCTACTCATTACAGTGATCAGGAACAAAAAAAATTATACAATAAAAAAATACAAGATATTTCTCCTTTGTCTCTCCCTCCTTCATTGTCCCTACCTCGCTTGGATTATTGTCGTTTAACCGCAATCTGCTTTTGCTCCCATTAAAGCTCATTCGAAAGTGGATCAAACACCCTCGAATAGCTACACACTAGTGACGCTGTCAAGTTTATGACACTCTCTTTTGTTTTGATCTTTCACAAGCGACGCAGTCACCGGCTACCCTCTAGGACATAAAATGAGGATTGTATAAGTTGACCCCGTTTCCACGGTCCGCGCGCATAATCTTGATAATGATACGCTCGGAGTTCGCGGCCCGTGCCCACACGTGGGAAGAGTTAATAATAGCCCGGGGAAGTCCAATTCCCATGGCGCACATTGACGCGCTGAGGGGCACTGCCCCCGCGATACTTTTATCTTGCACTTGTTGCAATTGGAAAATGAAGGCGTCATTCCACTTCTCCACCGAAACACACGCCAAAAATTGATTACATGCATTCACTATTTACCGCGGCACACTGAGTTCAGTTTTGTGTGCATAATATGATTCAGTAAAGTTTTCCTAAAATAAGATTTCGTGACATCGTTCATTTTCTTCAACATGACTGGTAAGGATCGCGGTTCCGAAAATAGTGTTTATTCTTCGCTAAGAAATTATGGAGACATTCGGGGTCAGGTGACCCCGAATGCCTCCATAACCTATTCACCTACCCACTACCGCTCTGAGAAACCGGTCATAAAGCTCAATAGCTCTATATGCTTTATTTCATTTTATCCACGAGAATTTAATATCAAATTCATTAGGTGTTCCATTCGAAAAATATATCCCCTATTGCTCGGAATGCACATCTAAGATTGCTAGCTGCCATCGACAACCACAAGCCTGACAAATAAACAACAAAATGAACTGTCGAGAAGCGGCTACCTGCAAATAAAATGATATATAAAAAAAGTTCGGCCCAGTTGGAGAGCACTTGTCCATGGCGTCACCAGGAATCGGAAACGATTCGACGGACCATAACAACAACAAAAAGTTTGTCGAATTTTCGGGGGGGGGGGGGGTACACTCAATATCGTAAGTTTTTAAAAACAATCCTAGTTTACTTACTACTGGTGATAATCTCTTCAGGATTTATACCCCTCGTGTCACTTTTTTTTTTAAAATATATTTTACTAGTTCAATAAAATTAAAACTGGAAAATGCAGCGAATTGAAAAGCTCTAGTGCATTGGAGTCGCGACAACTATAAATTAATAGACAGTCTGGAGTAGCGAGCCTCGACTGCGAACCTAACCGCAAGATTGTAAGAAATATTGTAAGCTAATAACTATAAAATTTTCTCGTTCGTTGCGT
>JAUJYS010002553.1:0-14575 GCA_033995665.1 Melogona broelemanni | reverse complement strand
AATCCCAGCGTGAGCTCTTGTTTATTCGATCTCGGGGATACTGGCGTATATCTGACCACCAGACATTGTCACACTAAGACAAAAGGTGCATAAACTCCTGTAGCGCAATTCACTACAGTGATCGAAAAAAAAATTATATTTGAAATACAATAACTTTTAAAGAAAACCAAAAATGTTTCTAAAAAGAAATTGGTGAAAATGAAAGAAGGTTTGATCTGTCTCATCCACGTGGACAAAAATATATATTCGGGCCTTCAGAGGATACACAAGTCTGTATAGGCAATAACAACGATGAAGACACCCCCATCGTATGGACGGAAGAAATATTGAAAGAAAAGTCAGACGAATGGATAGAAAGAAGGAAGGAAAAAAATCTTGGCTCCATCACGTACAGAGCAGCAGCCCCATGGAGTATCGTACACGTAGGACACAATTTACGAGCTAATCCGTAACGGTCGTTGCCGGTGGGGAGGAAGCTCAGTGGCAGCGACATCTAGGAGCGGCCACCACAAGCTGCTAATTACCCCCAGAGATATACGCTCGTAGGTTTATTTGTTGGCGAGTCGATACAGTAAGAAGAGCACGCGCGCGGAGATAAAAGAGAGTGGAAGTCCGTCCGCGCAGCTGAGCCATTTATGCTCTATAGGACAATAAATAGTTCCATAAAGAACAACTCGATAACACGGAGAAAGAAGAAAAAAAAAGTCCGATTCAAAGCGAAATTTCCTAGCGTAAGATTTATCGAAATGACAGACGCGAAAAGGGATTGGCAATTCATCAGAGGCGGAGCACGGCCGCGAAGACAGAATGTTAGCTTCAATCTTCAGCAAATGACTTGGGTCTATAAATAACCAAAAACATTGTCCACTTACTTGTTCAACGATAGGACTATGCGACAGTACACGAGTGAGTAGTTGTCGAAAATAAAAAAATTAAAAATTGTGTAAAGTGATCAAGAGCCATTTTAAAATGGATTAGGCCGGCTTTACGGTGGAAAAAAGTGGCGTTTAGATGTAGTGATGTGCGATATTATTCGAATAGTCAAAACTATCGACTATTTTGAGCCACCAATATTCTTTTTTCTTTTTTCTTTTTTTAATTTACCGTAGCGCCTAGTGCACTACAGGAATACTGCACCCTCGTGTCTCTTTGAATATATGTGATGGGCAGGGAAGGGAAGAGGGATGCAGCTGGAATAGCCAGACTGCAGGATCCACCCCTAAAATAGTCGGACTTAGGGAGAAAGCAGTCAATATGGTATCCTAACGGCATAAAAAATCATATCAAAAATAAAAATGTGTGCGCTAGTTCAAACTGATTAATTACAATATAGATAACGTGACGAAGTATTTGATAAATTCATTGGATCCTTTAAAAATCAGTTGGACTCGGTGGGCGAGAACATCCGAAATGGTTTCGCTGCTGCCAACGCGCAACCATTGAAAATGCATTGCTGCCCCGTGTGAGGCAATCACACAACAGACAGGAGCTTTTCAACTTGCCGATGTTCGGGGGCAGCACTGATTTTCGCAAAGCACGACATGCGGCTAAGCGGGGCGCTCCAAAAATACCATACGAGAACACACATTTATAATATTAAGTTGTACAGGACGATTGCAATCAAAATAGAGGTGCGATCAGCTTGTACAGTTTGCTTTTGCATGTTGCAGTTTGCTTGTTGGAGGTTGCGATCAGCTTGTTGCAGGATGTACGATGACGAACGTCATTGGTCAACAAACCGAAGATAAACGAGCCCCTTTGGGTGTAAATCGAAATGTAAGTGCAAAATTGTTGTCGAACTTTTCCACGAATAATTATGTAAAGACACCGAAGCGTTGTTCTGTACAGTTACATTTTCTCTATCAAAAATGTCAACCAGAAATACGAAAAACAGAAGAAAAAAATTAGGGATATAAATATTATGTAAAAATAGATACTGTGTACGTCAATATACTAGTGTATACAGCACAAGGGTAAATTAAAAAAGAAATCCCGGAACAACCTTTCTTTTTTTTTTCACAGCAACTTTGAAAAAAAAGCTACACAATATACAAAAGGCGGTAGCATGCAGTGCGCCACCATTTCGTTTTTAATCATTTATTGCTAATAATCTCGCAGGCTCATTAATTAGCCAAGCCCCTGCTGGAGAAGCGGCACCGTCAAGGTTGCCCCGAAGAAACACAATGGACACGCATAGGCGCAACAACAAAAAGAATCCCTCAAACCATATATGCATGCCTACACAATACCGTCATGTAAGAACCACCTCCCCTCACCCTACCACCACCACCACCTTCGTGTCCCCACGGGACAAATATGGCCAGCTAATAGAGTGGGGAACAAACAAAACTTGACGGGGGGTTTCGTTTTGTACTACAAGGCGGTGCGGCAAATTTCATAGGGAAGCAGGCGGGTGCTTGAAATATTGTATCTTGTTGTGCATAAGCTGCATATTTGTGACGCCATACTTTACGAAAACAAAAACATGAGCGATATTAAACGGGCGAGGTTTTTCACCTTTGTTTGATCGCGGTGAGGGCAAAGAGGTAGTCGAGGCGCATTTTCTAAATTTCGATTGGGAAATATTTTTATTCGGATGATCTTAAACAGGAAACACTTAATTATATTGAAATTCATAGAACTCAAAGTAATATATTCAACAAAACACTAAACATTGTCAAAAACTAGGTTTTTGAATATAACATTAAATTTTAACATAAGTAATGGGTGGCAATTTAAAATATTTTGATGAATTTATTTTTAATAAGATTTGAAATGTTATTTAAGATTTAATTACAAAGCTAAAGGGCGAGAGTTGGCTTCAAAACTTATATACTGGATTTTTTATAGTTTTAAATCTTATAACTGCACATGGTTTCTTTAGAAACTGTACTTGTTCAGCAAATATAAACAACACTGCATATTTACGATTTAATTTGGGGAAAACCCCTGAATTGCTTAATCTTATTTCCCTATCTTGTTCTAAACTAAAGTTATTTTTTCTCAAGTAGAGATGTTGTTCCGATAGATAGGAGCCTTAAGTAGGCAAAACATTGCGCCCACTGCTGAGATGGTATTGAGAAATAACAACACACACATATGAACCAATGAACACCGAGAGCTCTTGACATATTCGGCCGTGAGAACCGCGAACCCCCAAACGGAAAAATCGGCGATGATTAGACTTTCTTTCCTCCCCCACTGCTTTCAGTACAAGTATATAATCGAGGATACATATGTGGCCCCCTCCACCCCTCCAAATACATTTTTTTTTTAAACTATCATCCAAGATGATTGGGCGTTTGTCGAAATGGGATTTCAAAGCCCGATAATCACATTAATTTTTTTAAGCTGTATCCAATTACCAATCAAATTTTGAATTATAAGACACTGTATTTCTTAAATAATTAATATTTTATCCGAAATTGCAGGCTATTTCTGGATGAAAGTGAATTGAAATTTTTTAAATTATTTTATATATTTTACCCAACGATAATCATTTTTCCCTTAATCATATTAAATAAAAAAGCTACATACAATTATCAATCAAACTTTGAATTAAAAGACAATGTATTCAGAATATTTTATCCGAAATTTCAGACTATTTGAGAGGATGAGAGTCAATCGAGCTCTATTGAAGACGAATGTAATTTTTTTAGTCGAATTGAAAATAAGATCAAAACTCAATATGCCGCGGAATAAATAGAAGCTAAATATAGAATTGAATTGAATACCGACGACAAATCCCCACGACTAACTTTCTATACTAAGATTTCTCCGAAAACCTACACAGTCGAATTAAGAAAGCCGTTATTTAAAGAATTCGTTCGACTAAGACGTGGCATCAAAGAGCAGCGAGTACATTGTTTTAGACTACTTTTGACAAAGGCTTGGAACAGTGGTTGGGAGTGAGCCAACTTGACGGAACTCATCCACGCCGTAATACAAAACCCGGCGGCTCACCTGTTTGGAAATCCACATCCCCTTCAGCCGCCACCACCACCCCCTACTTTAAATCTCCTCCCCCTCCTCGTTTTCCACGTCCCTCAACCCTCTTTGCACGACCGCAAAATGGCCAAGCAAAATGGCCACATTGGACAGAAATAGGCGCAAAACTCGACAGCGGGCGCATTAGGAGCCCATCTGTTTCGTTCGCCCGTTTGCCACTCATGAAAATTCAATTTGACCGATCATCATTTTGGGGAAACCGAAAAAGCCCGGCGCGCGAGCGCACCCGCGAAATAGGCGAAAGGAGAAAAAGGGGAAAAAGAAATAAAAGTTTTGCGTAAAAATAATTCGGAGCCAATGGCAATGTGCATGCAAGGTCCTGAGACCACGTCTTTTGCCTCCGAATATATTTCTAAATGGATTTACGGGCGATTTCAATCGAAAATACATCGCAAAGAAATATAACTCACATTTCATTTTCATGCGCTCGTATGCCTTAGGACAAATTTGTCTATTTCCGATTACTGTAGTCTACAGGAGATTCTTCACATCTTGTGTTGATACGACAATATGGGGAAGTGGGGGAAACTTTAATCGGTGTGATGGGCACATTTTCACCTACAGTACCCGGGATCGAATAAACGAAAGGATCTCAAGTCAAATGCACTACCGACAGGCCTACGACAAGTCGTTCAAGTTTTAATCAGTAAAACGATGCAGTTTCGGCCGCGTAAAAGCAAATTCCGAATTCCGAACCTTGCCATTACTTATTTGTCTACAACTGAACCTACATTTCAAAGAGTCATGAGTTCGAGCCCAATACAGTTCGTAAATATTTGATATATTAACGGATGATGTGTCAGGTGAAAACCCCGGAGAGCAACGAATTTTTTTTATCCAATTTCTTTGACTCCATTCTTCAATTTCAGAGTACGAATTAAGAATAAGAATTTGAAGAACAGTTTGGAGTCTCAGGAAGATTTGCAAACCCGCCGCGGTGGCGCGTAACGTAACACGGGAGCGGGAGAACAGCCGCGGCCGGCTAGCTTTGACCCCGAAAGCCCCGCAAGTCTATTACCATGCACAGCGGGGGGATACGCAGAAAAAACCGAAGCATTTTACTTGTAGTTAGCCTAGCGCAAATTATAGAAAACTACCGAATACTTGGTAGGATCGGTCGGCATAAATGGCCAAAGTCCACCCAAAATCTAAGCGTGCGATCCGACCACAAAATGTGCTGAGCTGCTGCTGCTCAAAGTTGTAAATATTGTGAAAAAGGTTATTCGGGGGGAAGCCCACGGGGTCCATAATTAGGATTAATCTTTTGAACTGCGCGCAACTTTTTCCCGAATATTCTCAGTAACTTTCAGTACTACTTTCCAGTAAAACTGGTCCGACAGCGTATTGTTTGTTTCCTCGAAGTGGTTAGAAAACTTTTAAGTTATGTTTGTTCGTTTAATCTTTTCGCCGGTGGTCCTCGGAACGTTTAGACAATAAATTGGATAACGCCATGGGCGCGGGCAAAAAAGGCGCAAGAAGTTCGTGTCATGAAAATAAATAAATAGAGGCATCACGAACACTAAACGTCACAACATGAATAAATAAATCGCAAGCTCTACAGCGTGATTGTGTGAATGAGAAAACGTTAAAATTGAAATTTATGAAATTAATGCTGAATTTCCTAATCAATATTAAAATTTATAGATATTAGAATTGAATAAGTAATAAAATAAATACAACCAATAAATGAAATAATAAAATAAAGTAATAAAATTAATTTAACCATTGAAATACCAATAAGCGAAATAAACCGAAAATTATAAATTAAATAATACGAGTAAATCTAAAATATTAATAACTACAATCATAGTAAGGTAATTGTACCAAATTGAAATCATGATAGTGCCAGGGCTACACCATGACGCGAAACCAAGCCACTATCACAGCACGCTGCCAACATGTTCTTTCACGTAGCCGTACACGATTCTCTTATCACATTTTTTCCTCTCTTTCAACGACTTCGTTCGTCGATATCTATCGGCTTCTGGTAAATGTAATAGGAAGGAATGGGTGGTGAAGGTGGTGGTGAGGTGAGTCGTAGAGTGGGGGATGGGGGTGTGTAATGGATCGGGTGGAGAGGGGTTAAGAATACCGATGACGGAGGCGTGTGTTTTTTGCGAGTGGCTTGCATGAGCGCCACTCCTCCTTCACCCTCCTGTTTGATCCCATCCGAAAAACGGTTTTCATACGGCGCCTCTTAACAAGAAGGAGCGCCACATATACGCCAATATACCCCCATCGGTAAATCGGATGTCTTTCCTATATACGCCAGCAAATCGGCTCGTATATGCCACCAGAAAATCGGCTCGTATATACCACCTGAGACCACTGGCACCGAACAGACCAGTTTTACCTGCAAATTTGACGAGAACGTTCCCGTCATTGCAACACAAGTGAAAGTACATGTATCTGAAAAAGAATTTCTGCTCTCACAAAGCTATTTTCTTTTATATTCCTGATTATCGCAATGAATATAACTAATAGAAAACCTGTACCCCTTGTGTCGCTAAAGTAATATGCGAACCGAACATTTTCACCAGTACCCCGGGATCGAATAAAAGAGAGCTGACGACGGGAATCGAACCTAGGACCGCCGCACCGCAGACCGTTGCAATACCGATTGGGCTAAACGGATCTTACGCTTTTCTTACAGAAAATGTTTGGCCATAATCACAATTTTAAGAAATCCTATACACTGCGATATTTTGGGCATGTCATGCGGGCGACCACCTCCCTAGAAAAGGCGCTCATGCTTGGGAAGATAAGTGGAGCGAGAAAAAGGGGACGACCACGCACAAGATGGCTGGACTGTATAAAGAGGAAAACCAAGATGTCTCTCCGGAAGCTGAAAAGCAAATTTTTACAAAATTTTTACAATTTTTACAAAATTCGTAATCGATAACACAACTTGAAAGCCCTTAATTAATCAGAACAAGCAACTTAATTGTTCGCTTTTCCGCATTGCATCGGTGCTCGTATGGTTTCGGTGCGCTACAGACTCCGGTAGCCAACTTTAAGGGGAAAAACAACTTAGACGACTCAAGGCATTCAATAAGACCAACAGAAACATCGGACAGTGATCGAAGTCCGCGGATCGGCGAATAGCCACGCCGCCAGAACTGCAACGGTAACCCGACGCCTAAATGCGCGTAGTATGAGCACGATTGAGTTATTGATTTTTCCCTTCATAGGTGTGCCTTCAGTCCTTCACTCGCATTGTGTGTCACACTGGTCTCGTGAGGATAATCAGGCGTGACATACAAGCATGTACGCGGCGGTGTAATCCGTTCAATACAGGTTGTCGAGGATCTATAGACTCTATTATGGCAGCCATAATATAGCCTACATCCTATAGATAAATATTCGCAGATAGATAGGCCAGATAGGAGGAGAAAGAGCAGGCGGGCGGATCGAGCCGAGAGCATTTTCTCGTTGGGCGAATCCGCCGCCTCCCCCCTCCCCGTTCGACTCGCTTAATACGCGGCACCGTGGTTTGCTCCCGCGTCTACGGGCTGATAGCTTCGATGATGCCGCGTGAAAGAGAGCGAGCATCCCGACGCGACGGAGAAAAGAAGAAAAAAAATGGGAGAGAACCGAACGAGTCAGCGTCATAAAAAAGCCATTGTATTATCGAGATCAAGATTCGACGGGCGGAGAAACGGGCGCCGGAACACCGTGTCGTTTTT
This sequence comes from Melogona broelemanni, assembly GCA_033995665.1. NCBI lineage: Eukaryota > Metazoa > Arthropoda > Diplopoda > Chordeumatida > Chordeumatidae > Melogona > Melogona broelemanni. Next base: position 6,881 of record JAUJYS010002553.1, on the reverse strand, counting down.
CGTCGTCGATACAACCGATGGTTTCGCCGCTTTGTCTATCTCGGTAGACGCAGTTTCGCGGGAATCGGTCAAGACTCACAGCGAGCAGGAGTGATCGGAAAAAAGGGGAAACGATCGCCAGAGGTAACCTGCATGTCCTATACAAATTATAGATCCTATACAAATTATCGAATCTGTACAAATTATCGCAAAATGCGTTATTTCGTTTGAACAATTTGATAATAAAAAAAAATCTTCGGCAACTAATAATGCCAAATTAAGATCAGTTGCAGGAATCAGGTGATATATAGGTATATCGTTCAGTTGAACGCCTAACTGAGTGGTAAACCCGAATTACAAAAAAATACGATAGATTATTGTGTCAACTCTTGAACAATAAAAAAACAACGACAAACCCAGGACAAACTGGGGATACAAACACGAAAATTGTGCACAAATCTACCAAGGAATTACCACAAGCATGTGCCTTAAGATCCCCGTGAAGCAGATCTATATACATCAACAAAATGTCGTCATATATGAAAAATCAAAAAACAAGAAAAAAATGAACAGAATAATAAAAAATGCGACTCATTGTATCTCAGTCAGTACAGCGGCCAACTGTAATGTGAGGGGTCACTGATTCGATTGCCGGCTTACTCTCTCGTTTATTCGATCCCAGGATGCTGGTGAAAATGTGCCTCTCCTGTAATACTATTTACTACAGTTACGCGATTGAAAAAAAAATAAAAATAAATAAACAGTCAACTTTTTTATCACGTTAGTGAGGATCAATTTATAAGAAAATATCTTTAAAATTTGTTTAAAAAAAAAATGAAATAATTGAAGAACAATATTAAATTGGTCTTTTAAATTACAAACACATCGTCAGAAATGTGGTATTTTCTGTCACAGAGTTATGGTTAAGTCATTCTTGTCCAACATTGGTGGCACGACGAGGCCTTCCGCGAACCGGTCCGCTCCACCGGCATCAGACACGGCTCGACTCCGTGGATCAGAGATGCTGCACATAAAAAAGGCAACTGGGCCAACTTGTGCGCAAAGCGAGGCCGACGAAAAAGATCAGCGCTATTTCAAATAGCAATCCAAATAAATGATAGGAGATATTTATGGCCTGGAGCGCGGAGCAAAAAGAACTAACGTTGGTATAACCGATAGCCCACCTTCGCCTCTTGCCACCCACTAGAAAACGTAAGGATCACCTCCAGACTTCTTGCCAGGCCTCAGGTGACGGCATTGAGGGATCTCTAGACTTCTGCTCCAAAATCGGGACTTTTAAATATTCAGATAAATAAGAAGAAAGTTAAAAAAGTGTATTGTCTGATTCATGTATTATTCGCGTGATTAACTAAAAATTTAATTACGTATGGATATTTAAGTTTAAATTTATACCGAAAAACTACGGAAAACTTTAATTCTATATCATTGAAATTTTTTAATTTACTTAGAACAAACATGTTTTCTGAAAAATGTTTCATATTTCTAATTTTCTCTGATTTACATAATATGTTTATTACAAAAAATTATATCAAAACTGTCGATTTTCCTTACAGGTACAAAATGCACTAAGTTCCAATTCCACGGTATCAGTAATAGTCGATAGAGGGGTTGCATGAGACATGTGGGAGGTTCGAGAATTCGCAGGCTTCGATTCACCAACCACCATAAAACAACACAACAGATCCATTTGCCAAATCTCACCGGCACCACCGAATGATACAGTGGAGATGGAAGAGCATAAATTCGTATGGGGAGGAGGTGGGTTGTGAGGGTGCTTGGAAGAATCGAGAGAACCAAAGGGGCGACAGTGGGTGCTGCGTAAAAGGGAAGGGGGGGCAACCGCTCAAGTTTGAACCAAAATTGGTACCTGGTTCGTTGGTTGAGACGCGAAAAAGGCAGTGTAATAGCGTCGAAAATGTCCTATATCGTTATTTCGCCAAACACGCACATACACACAAAAAAATCGCAAATAATCCTGAGACCTCACAAACTCCAAAGACCTGTCTTGCTTCAAAAGACCTGTTTTGCTGTCTTTGCGTAGAAACCTCGTTTTCTCCTAGCGCGAACAATCCGGGACGAAAAACTCGAAATCACGCATGACAGCGATGCCATGCTTGGTTGCGCACTTTAAAATATTCAAGGGACAAACGACGCTTTGAGTTTAGATATTTTGAGACATTCACAGCACAGATATCCGGACCTTCAAAAAACGCCTTCTTGCTCAATATTATTTTCTGTCTTGATCCGATGGTTATCGCCTTTTTGTGTGTTCGAACCTGTGTTTCTCCTAGCGCGAGCAATTCAATACGAAGTACTAGCAATCATTCATGATAGGGGTGTCATGCTGGGTTGCGCACTTTAGAAAATTCAAGGGGCAAAACGTCGCGTTAGATTAGCCATTTCGTGACTGGATTTTCTCACTTTGTGACTGGAGCATCTTGTAGTATATTCGAAATTCTATTTTTAGCAAAACAATTTTCTGGGATATGTGATTCATTCGATTAGGTTTATCAATTAGCAAAAAAAAAATCGATGCTGCGAATTTCGAGTCAATAAACAAATGAAGCGAAATCAGCGAAAATAATTCAAACGCAGGTCCTTGTGGCGCGGGTCTCGTGAGATAATGGTGAAAGAAAGTACGAGTTTGGAAAAAGAGAAGATGGGTGTAAATACCTTTACAGAACATCATGGATGCTCTAGTGGGTGTATGTATCTATACCGGGGGGAAGGTGGTAAAAGAGGCGAGGACAAGTAGGTGGTTCGTTGGTGCATGGTGTGTGTGTGTGTGTGTGTGGGTGGGGCATTAGAAGGAGAAATGATTGGGAGGATAGAGAGAAAGTGTGTGAGAGAAATACTTTTTCCGTTCGTCTGGTGAAGCCGACGGTGCGCGCACTCTCTCATCCTCGACAAAAAATTTATAAGGTGTCTTCAGCGATCGGAGCCCGGCCGCTAAATGTGCGCCCGGGGAACCATAAAAAGTCGAACCATAAGTGCTAATTCGGAAATGAACTCGCGCCGAAAAAGATGGCGACCGAAATTAATGTCTTGTCGGTCGTCGCCATAGATACCACCAACACCCACACACACAAGAAACCAACGTTCGAAGTTCGACTGTTCAATTTCTTAGCGCCTCAAATACACCCACCACTGCGTAGGAGAATAAATACTGCAGTACCAGACTATAATGCCTGTCTATATAGGCTTGCGTACTTCAAATGTTCCGCGTCACTCTAAAAATGGCGTCTCAATCTTTTAGACGTCTACAAATACGCACGTATATTTTTTTCTATTTCCGGGTTAATCGCAAAACGGTATCACAATATCTTGATACTGCAGTCCAAGACAATTTGAAAATAGAGAAAATGGAACCAAATGGAAATATTGAATATTATGGACGGCATACAAGAATTAGCCATCGTGTGTTGCGCTACCATCGAGTGCCTGCTTCAGCTACACTCAGGTTGTTATATGGAGAGGCTGACGTTCATTTCTTATCAAAAATTCTAAAATAATTCATCCGAATGTAATTTTGAATTAAAAAATGAAAACCTAAACAATATATAGCCAGAAAAATATATGGAATTTCGAAATATCCGTAATAAACATGAAATTCAGTATGCGTGCCCACAAATCATAAAACCATGATACAATGTTTGAAAATAACCATTCCGGAAAAAAGAAACATTTTTTTGGAGCATCAATGTGGAATGTCCCGATAAAACTTGCACGGGTAAAGATAATGAAACCTTTGTCACAAACAGCAACGCATATCTGGAATCGAGTAAAGCCGAAAAATTCAATCTCTCCAGATATAAATTCGAAAAATTCAATCTCGCGGATTGAACGCAGAGGTAATCTGGGAAATGGAATCAATTTAGCCTCACGACGCGTCACGTGAGCGCCATATCCAGCCCAAAACATGGAGATGAAGAAAAGGAGGGGAGGTAAGGTAACATCAAGGGGGAAGAAAGAAGGCGTGTTGGTGGTTTTTGGTTTAGTATAGAGACATCGATGAAGCAGTTTTTTGTCACCGGTACCCAGTGCATGTTTATCCCGGCCTAGCCTGGCGAATCAAAAGTGAATGGTGTGGGCGGCAGAGAAAGAGAGGGGAGATGTGGGATGGTGGGTCGGGGGGGAAGGCGAATGGTTCGCCGGCGGCAAATTCAATAACGCGTGTCGCCGCTTATACACGAAAGCAGAACGCGCGTGAGACAAGAGAGAGAAAGAGAGAGAGAGAGAGCGAAAGACCACAAAAAATGAATGTCGGAGGTTGTTCCTCTTCTTCGCATGTTTCCATTACATTTAGTTGATAAAAAGGCCGCGATTCAATTAGGTCGTCTCTCTCCATCTTTCTCTCTCCTACTTCTCCCACTCGCTCGTTGTGGCAGCGAGTGTGCGACTTTCATCTTCACTCGTTCGACGCAGGGTCTTTTTTTCTACAGGGCGGCGAAGGTGGGTGATGCCCAGGGCACCGATAAGATGGGGGGGGGATGGACAGGCGTTTCACCGGGCGCCATCGAGTAGTCGCTGTGACAATCACATCGAACAAAGCTCATTACCCGTTTCCGAAAAAAAAAAAATCGTTTTCTTTTCCCTATTGCGATTCTTCAATTTGTTTTTTGACGAACCGAAATCGACCTTTATTAAAAATTGTGAGTACTTCATAGAAATTTGTTGAAAACATTTATTGCATTTATTAATTAATAAAATTAATTATTGACGTACATATATGTGTGATTTTATGTTTTATGTAATTGACTGGCATCAAGCTTGGATGCAGCAAAAATACATTACACATCTGTCCAAGAAAGTGTAATGAGGGCAACTTTCTAAATAAAATTATTGACAATCAATGAATATCATCACAGAAGTGAATATAACAATAGGATATTCTGCACCCCTCAAATCGCTTAATTAAGCAATTATGAAGGGACATATTTTTACAAGTACTTTGGGATCAAATAACGAAAGTCCGATTAACGAAAAACCTAATTTTTGTATCGATGAATCTCTAGTAAGATAAATACTGTTTCATTCGATGTTTGGTGACACTGTTCCATCTAGACTACCAGGTCGAAGCATAATTTTCAGCGAGTACAGCGCCGCCTACTGTTGTAGTACATGAAGAGAACAAAAAAAAGTTCCGCCGAAAAGAAACTGTCGGCAAACAAAGCTGATTTCGATCGCTCGCGCGTGCCTGACCGTCGTTCCACGGAGATCAAATGACGCGAGCAAGAAGATGGGATCCACAAAAAAATGGGAACAGAAGCCGCGAGAGATGTGACGGGAAGAACGCGCGTTCCCGAACGCAGGCGAAGCCGGTGAGGACAAGCGGCACACGCGCGAAAAAACATATGGCGCCTCTCTCACACGCCAAACGAACTCGTCAGCTGAACTCACTCCAAGTTCGGAGTTTTCAACAAAGTGGTAGAAATTGTTCACTCTCGCGTTTAGTCAAATTATAAATGGGTTGTTAGTTCAAGTGGCTTTAGTTTTAAAATTAACCCAGAAATAAGTTTCCACTGGAAAATTTAATTTAGTTTTTTTTTTAATATAATTCGTTTGCTAATTTTCTCTCGTTTTTATTTACCCCTCGTAACATCATATTACCTTCATCCCTTCAGTTGATTGATCTTGAGGGGTTGAGAGGTTGCTTGATCTTGAGGGGTTGAGAGGTTGCTTGATCTTGACACTTAAAATGCGCATTTTCAGCAGTACCCCAGAATCAAATAAAGAGTACCCGAGTCGGGAATCGAACCCGGAATGCCGCACCGTAGCCGGTTAAAATACCGACTGGACTACGAGTTCAATTTGTGAGAAAAATTATTTTGTTCAAACACATTTTCCCCTTTCGGATATTTTAATCCATTAAAATGTAAGATAATATCCAACTAAATCTAATATTTCCGAATTAAGCGCAGAATAATTCGTTTTTGCAAGTAAATTAGCTCAGCGATGCCGCAAACGGCGCCGTCTATCCCGCACTCTACTCTATAACTTTATATCTTTGGTTGCCGGTTAATAGACCGCAGTCCCAATGACCATCAGACTAGACTAGCCATAAATCTCTCGTTCCTCGGCACACAAACAGAAAGGCTGCTCTGGACATCAACTAAAACGCCAGACAACAAAAACATTATGATTTTTCCCTCGCCAAATTACCACCAACATTAAAAGAATCTATCTACTGGCAACAACGAAGATTCTCCCGATCGACCGACGGCTATCAATGTCCATCCTCTACATAAATAAAGAACTCAGTTCCGCAGTGTTTCACAGAGTGTTTCACAGCTGAGTAAAAATAATTCTTCCTTCCTGGTCAAAGAAGCCACAGCTGCCAAGGCCAGGCGTGTCAAAATTCAAAGCAGTTTCGAAATAGAAATAAATAATTTCTAGATCGATTTGCAAATGCCCCTCATCGACAAAAAAACAGTCGCCATATAGCAACTATTTTTTAGTGTTACAATTTTTGCACGATACCACGATTTGATAAAACTATTCAAGTACCGGTAGTTCGATCATGATCTAATAAGCTGTTTAGTTGTAATTGAGCTGGACAGTCCCGGGTTCGATTCCCGGCCCAGGTTCTCGTTTATTCGAACCTGGTATCTGGTGAAAATGTGCCCCTCACAGAAACACGAATCTACTGTTCGTTACTGTTAGTTATAATAATAAATGGGCGATTCGTTTGACATTCTCACAGCACAACGATATGTCAAGTCGAAAAAAAAATCAAATTTGTTGAAATGACACTTCGATACTGTTTCTAACTTCAAATCGACAAAATAGAAGAAAATATAGAAAAATATATTTATCGTGAGTACAACACAAGGCGATACGTGTAACCCATTTGCTGGAGTAGGTTAGTGGGCGTTAGAAAG
>JAUJYS010002552.1:0-14576 GCA_033995665.1 Melogona broelemanni | reverse complement strand
CGAAAGCCTGTGCCGGGAATCGAACCCGGGACCGTAGGCTCACTGAGCCATCGGTTCGTACGCTTCCCGGCAGCGGATGATGATGTACGCGTTGAAGATCCCATCTAGATTTATTTTATTTTATTCCGGATCACTGTAGTGAATAGCACTACAGGAGGTTATTGTACCCCTCGTGGCAATGTGTTAGGCTAGGCAAAATTCATAGATATTCTTGAGGGAACTTTTGAGACGAAAAACATTGTAAAGTCCACCTTAATTTCAGAAATACTTAAAATAGAGGTGCCGTGTGGTAAACTGGTTAGCGCGCTGGCCTAATAGAACCATAGTTTCAGGTTTAATTTAATTTTCTTTTTAAATTTGGCAATCCATAGTTGCACAATCTGTATATGTACCCACTAAATTATCTCCATAGAGCTTTTTATGAATGAGCACATTTACAACAGTGCCTAACGAAAGCCTGAGCCAGGAATCGAACCCAGGACCGCCGCACAACAGGCGGATATTGTTTCTTGAACTACGACAACCGCACCTTCCTTCGAAATTGAAAAAGCGTGGGACTCATGTCACTACGATGATAGGAACTCCTTAATAGCCTTAGGGCCTCGCCTAGGCTCAATTGCTGTAAGATAAAAAAAAAATTGGTAAGCCCCTTAACCCTTTAAGCGGGATTGACGTGACGTTCTCGTTTACTGCACGTGTGCATGAACAAGGGCGATTTTTTTTTAAATTCCAGTGATTAATACAATTTCACAAATGCAAATTGGATTTAAATTTATCCATTAAGGCGAATTTTGAATTTAAAAATTGAAGGAATGATAAAAGTATACCGAAATAAAACTTTAAGGGCGCTTTAAGGGCTACCAACAAATCAAAAATTCTTCATATCTGTAGAGGTCATCTCTAAATTAACATACAATCAGTCTAGCTCAGTGGGGCACCCGACTACAGTAAGGGCGATCCCGGGTTCGATTCCCGGCGCAGGCTCCCGTTTATTCGATCCTGGAGTACTGGTGACAACCACTGGACTGGTAGTCCTGGTAATCCCAAGTGATAGTCCCAAGAGTGTTTCGGCAGTGGAACAATCTAACAGAGTCTCAAATACAGAGCCTGTTGACATCAGGATAACCCCATCTTTGTCCATAACTGGTCTTTGACCCCCGCCATTGCCCTCCCCCCTAAAAAGGGGCTGCTTGCGGGTATATACTGTAATTGTAACAACACCCCTCATAGCCGCATAGGTAGAGGCTAAGGGGTGGCTATTTCCTCCTGAGCTTTCTGTCCGACAGCTTCGACCACCACCATAGGCCATTAGGCCATCCACTCGGGGCTACTCGCGAATACATACATGAGTATGGTGATTGTAATACTTTGTGGAGCCACTGCCATTCCCCTATAATGCCATTGTTACGAGTTACAAAGTTATTGAGCTTAATCGAAACTAACTGACTTATTCACTAATAATCAACTAAATTGTGCATCGAATAACTCGAGGCAACGCGTGCTTAGTGCCAAAAAGTAAGTTTTCCACATATGGAGACACTGTAGATCCTTGTTTCTCAAACTGTGCTCCGCGGCCACTTCTGGACGCCATTAACTTGTATCCATCCAAACGCCAAAGTACCAAAACCCCTATAAAAAGCTAGGTCCCGGGTTCGATTCCCGGCGCAGGCTTTCGTTTATTCGATCCTGTGGTACTGGAATGTGCCCCTCACACATTGACACAGCGACACGAGGGGTACAATAACCTCCTGTAGTGTTATTCGCTACAGTGATCCGGAATGAAAAAATAAAAATAAAAAAATGAAAAATAAGAGTGGTACAGAAACTCCTATTGTGATGAGTCACTTATCACTATTGTGATGATCACTTCAGTGATGAGGATCATTGATTGTCAATAAAAAAAATTGGCAGATTTCATTTGAAACCCCCATTTTTATTTGACCACCGCTCGGAAAACTGAATTACTGTATTTAATGTATAAATCGACCAAAAGTCGATACCAGTTAAAATGTGCCCCTCATTTAGTGAGTACAGGATTTCCCGTAGTGATATCAACTACAGCGAATCAGAACAACATGTCGTGGTTACTTTTCTTGCCGCAAGAGGCGCCTAGTCTGTCGAAATAAAATTGCTTTTTTGAGCAAGCGCTGGGAACGAGTAAAAGACGATACTTCGAACTGATCTTCACTGATCTCCTTCAACTTACAACTGGCATGCACAGAGGCCATACGAATATCGTTTCCCTTCCCGTAGATGTGCTGGTTCACTTTCGCCTAACTGACACCATCTTTAGCTTATTCCTCCAAACCCACAACCACTTCCCCCTTCTCCCAGTTCCGTCCAGATTCCATAAACCGAAATCGTTCCATCCTCCATCGCCAATGGATACCGTTCGGCGTAATACAAACGCGGCCTGATGGCGTCCTCCCATTGGATCAGCCATCGACAGCGCCACCTAACGTGATTTCGTCGCTATTGACGGGCGGCGTTTTCGTGCCATGACGACCGGAAGTCGGAACTGATGGCGCTGACCAAAAAGAGGAAGCGGGACCGGGTCAACATATAAAGATGGCGCGGGGGGCGGGTTGATTAGAAGGGGGAGCAGGGCGAAGTTTATTTCGGCAGAATGTGGCGGAACTACCGACTATAGCGAACAGAGAATGGTAACGACGTTAGGATAACGCCACGTAAAATAATTACTTACATTAAAATATAAAGTTAAAGTAGGAGCCTTTGTTTGTAAAATGCTGAAGAGTTGAACAGACATTTTTGACCGTGAAAGTTTTGAAACGGCAACATTTGTAAAAGCAATACAAATGTTACAGTATAAACAAATGTTGCCGTTTGAAATATTTTATGGTCAAAGAGTTCTATTCAAATTTATTCAGAAATAATTATTGTTCAAAAAAATAAATGAAGAGAGATCCAGGGCAGGACTGGACTTTAACGACGAACTGAGCTGGCGAAGCTCCAAGCATAAAGCACAAATATAAAATAATTCTTTCCAGCTCAGTTCTTCGTTTAAGTCCAGTCCTGTACTGGATCTCTCTTCATTAATTTTTTTCATACAAGACGACATTTTCTTGCCGTATATGAACCTATTTCACGGATGATGTTAAGGCCCATGCTTGTGGTCATTCGTGGTGGGTAAATGTACATTTTGTGTTTTATTAATGAACAATCTGACCAGAAATCAAACTCCGGACATCAGATCGCAATCTGATCTTTATGAAAGATGAGAGAACTATGAAAAACAAATTGTTGAAAGTCCAGTTCAAGTTCAACTACCTTGGAAGTAAGTGAACGTCTCAATTGGAGAGGTAATACTTGCAGTTGCAGGATGGCAATAAAATCAGGCACAAAAGCAGCAGCAAAAACAAAACTTGACTTATAGTCAGAATGGAGGCATTTTGAATAATAAAAGATGACCGAGCTGTTCACAGCCAAGAAACAACATTGATTGTCAAAATCCCCAGTGGCAGGTGTATGAATCACACCACAATATGCCAGTGGTTCCTGGACTTAGAATGAACCTCCAGAGTAGCCTATGCTACACAGATTATGTGATTCCATGTGGACGGGGATTTCAGCTCAGAAATCAAATGTCAACATGTGTTAACATGCGTGTCAACAATTAAAAAAAAAATAATAACCTTCAACAAAAGTTAATCTAAAAACTAACTTTGAAAATTTTAACTAACTTGAAAGAGAGGGGTATCGGGAGTATGTGGTATCATCAGCCGGGAATCTTGAATCCAAGCGAGCAAAGGCACATCAGCCAACAGAAATTTCTTAGGCATGCAGTGAGCATTGAAACACAGGAGTGTGTACTGTGTACTCATTAACGATATGAAACTCACTGAAAATCTTCGATTAAGTTTTTCGTAAGCAGAGACCCGCTACTTTGTACTTGATATTTCTGGACTCCAAAGTTTATTTCGGTTGATCCCGGGAGAGTTGACAAGCGAACCAGATTCTAACGGTCTAACGGAGAACGCATAGCGAGAGAAATAATTTCTAGTATATATTTTGTACATTTCCTCACGCCACATTGATTTGTGAAAAATCGATCAGATATGATGGCAAATCTTGCACACGCGCCATTGGAAATTGAAGCTGGGCGTAACCGAATCTCTCTCTCCTACTCGGCCCCGTTAAACCGTTAATCTATACAAGCCTTGAGTCGCCCGCCGCGCCGTTCGATTTCCTTTTTCGAACGCGACGGCACAATCACTATAGCAATGCAGCTGCTAAATTAATGAATATATACCAACAAGAGAAAATATCCATCCGGCGTTATTGAGAGCACCAGATCGATATTGTTATAGCACGAGCAAAGCGTCGTCAAAGCCTGTTCGCGTCCAACGAACGGAATGTCAGATGTACCGATTGACTGTGCTACTCTTTGATTCACAATGCTTACGCACTTCAAATTCGGGTAACATTTTTTTTTTCAATTCCGAAATAATGTTAAAATACATGAATATTGCAACCGGACGACGATGGCTGGCATCGTTATTAAAAAAATCAATATGATTTCATGAATTTTTAATATATTTCCTTATGGTTCCTTAAGCTGATGGATTAAAAGTGCCTTGCTATCGGACTTACATTCAACTGATTTATTAATTAGTTTTTTTTATTTATTTCAAGTTGTTTATTATTACAACGCTTTTCGGCTCCTGGCCTCAACTATAGAAGTCTGTTGGCCAGGAGCCCAAGTTTAATATTTAATTGGTGATTTACCAGGTTTAAACTTACATAAAATATTGATAAAGTATCAACATCAGAGAAATAAATAGATTTCAGAAAGGAATCTAAAATCCGAGTCTAACTTCCGAGGAAAACTGTATTTTTGAAAAATCATATTTATCCAATTGTTGCCACAGGACCTCGTGTAACTGACAGATAAATAGTGTTTTACTATCACACTCTATTCAGTTTGTTTTCGTAATTAATTAACTATTTATTTTTTGCATATTTATCTAGATTTACGTTCATGGTTCAACATATATTTGATTTTTTCTTTATTATCAACGACTAACTGTAAGCTGTACAGCATTTTATGAAAAAAGGAAAATATAATGATTTTCTTATGCCATCATGTTGCTTGGGCAATATGTGAGGGCACGAACAAAAAAAATAAACAAAAATAGAAGGCACACTGCGGTCAAAACCAGTAATTCATGTCGTCGCATCAAATTATTTCCAAAACTCTGTTCACTGTCATTTAGAATTTCCATCAGTTGTTAGCAAATGGCCTTTAGAACAAATTCAAAAACAGGCATTCTGAATAAAAATTGAAACGCAGTAAGCATTCCGAATCATCCCCAATTTTCCTTAATTCAACTGCAGGATGCGCACACGCGATTATGTTTCTTGGCTAAGATTGATCATTATCCGAAGAACCAGCCCATGTTTTTGCTTTTTTCCTTTGGCGTGTCAAATGAAAAATGAGTACTTCGGGCCGCTTCGACGATATGCCAAAGAGACGAATGACAACATTGATTGCAGATGGGTGAAAGGAGAAGTGCGGAGGGGCGGAGGGTGAGAGGGAGGGGAGAGAGAGAGCTGATGGCGTGGCGATACATAGTCGATTGGTTGCTGCCTAAAGAGATGTGCTGCGCAGGCAAAATATTGTTACAGGCCATAAAGAACAGCACTTTATTGTTATTGAGACGTCAAAGCTAGAAGGCGAACTGATTAATTAGAAGTTCCAGAAATATTAACACGTCATTAGGTTTGTTCAGCTGCGGTGGTAATCGTTAAAAATGATGAAACTGTGCACTTTGAGAGTTATAATTTTTTAGAAGCCTGTCTGCGCTGAAGCTCTTCGGGGGTGGGGATAAAATATGAGCCAAAGTTTTGGAGCGACCCTCGTAACAGCCTAGTCTCACCCACAAGCTGTTTTCTGCATAAAATCAATCAGTGACCATCGATTCTCGATTTTCTAGATAAGAAGCATGTCTGCGTCGTTGAAAAAGTGATTGCGATTAAAAATAAAAAATGAAAGTCAGAGACTTGTGGAACGACCCCGGTTGTGTCGTTCAATCTGATGCGCCTCACCCCCTGCCTATGCCATAAAATCAATTATTGAACATCGATTCCCGATTTATCGATCGATCATTGGCATGGCAACGCACGGCGGCGACGGTTCGGGCCGACCCAATCAATTATTCTATAGATGCGTACCGCAGCCTTGAACGCGAATCGACTTTCATATACGTATACATACTTTGTATATACGAAACCTTTAAATTAATACATCGATTTCCCCTTCACATCCCCATGAGACCTCATTCAAGGCAAATATCTGTCGAAAATTGTAGCGATGGTCACAAAATGTAATATCCAGTGAACAATAATCGACATTTACCTGGTATACTTATTGCTACGTTTAAACATCATTTATTTGAACTGATCACGAAAAGAATGCACGGTCAGTCATTGATTATTTAAAATGCATGATCATTCATATTCAAAAGCATGGTCAATCTTCCACACATTGCCTAAACAACACAAGGGATACATTTTATTCGTGATCACTGTAGTGAATAGCACTACAGGATATTCTGTACCCCTCGTGTTGCTGCGGGGCAATAAGTGAGGGGCAAATTTTCACCAATACCCCAGGATCGAATAAACGAGAGCCTGCGCCGGGAATCGAACCAGGGACCGCCCGCACCGCAGTCGGTCGCAAAACAGACTGGGCCAGACGGGTCCTTCATAATCTCCTGCAGTTGCATTCACAAAAGAATAAAAATATATAATTTCCTATGTTGAATATTTAATTTTGGGCGATTCGGCATTTTTAATATTTTTCAATTAGTTCCATGTATTTTTTTACAGGGAATCATCTTATGTTTCGTGCGTGCGCCATCTTGCAAGCATTTCTCGAAACCACATGGGATGCGCTAGAAGTCATTCAGTAAACATATGAGGAGCAACATTAATGTCAAACACATAGAGAGTAATACAACGTGAAAAGCAATACAGGGCTAGGAATGTGACTTGAAATGAGCCTCAAGGGTACCAGGAGGAAATACGAATCGTCCGACCTTAAAAACAATTCAAAACCGATGGACTGAACGAGTCGCGCTGGTGAATCTCTCCTCAACTACCAAAAAGGAAGAAAAAACGACAGTAAACGTCATTTGTCAGCACCGTTTGGGGGTTCGTCCTCAACTCGCATTTGTCAGTCAGTAATTCCGATATCCGGTTTAATTTCGCCAGAAACGATCAATCACCCAATCGCTTGTCCCTCGTCAATCTTTTTTATAACCAACGAAAAAATCCTCCCACTCCGCTTCAGCAAAACATTTCACCTCCTCAGACCATCGGCCAACCACATTACAATCTTATTTGTACCACCTTGGACAACAACAAAAACCAACAGTTCATACAAGTACATTCACAGTACGTGCGTATATTGCGGATCAAAATGCACAACTTTTAAGATGCGTACATATTCGTCGAAAACTTAATTCTCAACAGGCATTACTAAAAATAGTGGAACACCGAAAACTGCAATAGAAATGAGGAAATACGAATTTGAATTGATGCGCTGACAAAAGGACAGGAGAACATCAGTAAAATAGTTTCAATATCAACCCTTTTATAATGTCAAAGACAACAATTTCAAAGAGTTTACAGAAAGAGTTTACTGTCAAATAGTTTACAGTGACAGCAATTTAATAGAGTCCGCTGCGGCCTGCAGGCTTTGCCATTGCTGATGACTATAAACATTTGGTGATTGATCATTGAGGAAAGCTTCCTCTCAACGCAAAAAAATAAATTCGTGGTAGAGACAGACAAGTTCGCATTCGCAATCACCTAACGCTATTTTCAGGTCCCAGGAATAAGCCATAACTTGTCAGTCAGAACCAGGGGGCGCAACGATCGGCAATCATAATTCAATAAAACCATTATCGTACGACACATCGATATACGCGCGTAGGAGACGCGGGACGGCCCTCCAAATAAAGAACTTAACGCGCGTGGCTTATTCAGAGGATTACAGGGTGTCTTTATTTTTTTCTCTGCGGGACGACGGCAGCCTTCGCCAGGCCCCTCTCTCTCCCCCGCAACCAATTGAGCCGCGCGTCTTTAATTTAAATAGAAAGAAAACATAAATCCGATCGTTTCTTTACGCCGTTCGGTGCGCGTAGCGCACGCGGGTTTAATCGACTGTGAGACAGCGACTCACGCGATCCGAGAGAAAAAAACACACACGCCCGACGCGCCAATTTGCAAATTTCGCGAGAGGCACAGCCGGGCTTTCGCCTGTATAAACACGTAAGCGACGGTGTGTGGGAAAGAGAGAGGAGTGAGGAGGGGCGGGGAAAAAAATCGGTGAAATCAGGCGGGGTAAAGCCGCGGATGAAGAATGAAAAAAAAAATCGACAAATAACAGCACATATGTGTGTGTAGAGTGAGTAGGAGTAGGAGAAGGCATTCACTATACATATAATCGTGCTGCACGCCAAAAAAAAAAAAAAAAAAAAAAAAAAAGTCTCAATTGAGTTTCAGCTGGAATCGGTGAAGCGAGTGAAGGCGGCTGGGGAGGCTAGACTGCGTAAGAGGATGTTTGATGGCGTTTGGGGGTGGGCGGGATGGTTCAATTGAGAGACGGTGCTGGAATTAATGCATTTACACGTATTGGCGATACACGCACGCAGAGCTCAAAAAGCTATTCGGCTGATCTGCTCAGCAAAAATCGGATAACCCATCAGACGCGAAATTCGATAAAAAATCATTGTCAGTGCTTTGTACAAAACAGGATCATCTGGGGTTATCGAGAAAAGGGTTGAGAAAGTATACTACAAAACCAACCCACCACGTTGAACAATAATTGGATGGTGTTCCATTGTAGATGGTACACGTCTTGAATTGATTAAGTTGTCCAATTGCAAAACTTTAATGGAAACACAGATCAAATATAGGCAGAAAATCACGTGACAAAATATTAGATGTCAACAATGTAAGTAAATGAAAATCGTACGGGGGGGAGGGATTCACTTCATCACTAGGTGGAGTATATTTTCACTTTGGCCGGGTGACGATATATTGTCGCCAATAGGGCCTACCAAATTCCAATTCATGGATAAGAGCGCTGGGAACGCCTAAATAATCTGTTACACAAGAAACTGATAGTTATTCGATACTTAACGAATCAACTGATTCTTTGTCGCGCCACCAGAGGGCTCCACCAAACGTCAGTCACAGAGGCCATAGAATGAACACGACTGCCCCGCCGAAAAATGACGATGAATTATGCATGCAGTCAACAATGAGTGTTTGGACAGCATCAACCGTTTAGACATGTCACATCGCGTTTGCGGCCGCGGTCAAGGAAATAGGCTCTGACCGCTCGAGCAACGCCGATGACAGCGAGCCGGACCTCGACAGACCCTCGGAGGTCAGCGCGTGTTAACCTCGTCGGACTTAGGTCGGGGTCTTGGCGGTATGAACCGGCGACCGCCGCCGATCAACAAGAGACTGCCGACCGGCGTCTTCCAGCGCGGCGTGATCTAAAGATCGGGGGCGCGGCGGAGTGGACGATGGTCAGCGTGACCCGGTGCTCTTCTATAATCGCCGGTCTCGTACGGAGCTTGCTCCGCCGGGTCTTGACCTTAAGCAGGTGGCGGTCGCAGCTGCGAGCAATTCGATGTAACCGACTGAGAAAGACGGTGACCAGAAGAAGCGGGGTTGGACGATCAATATTACGATGCGAAGTTAACGAACAATAAATATATACCGAATGCACGGGATACAAAAATATTCGTTAAAGGAGCAAATCGGTATAACGGTATTATATTCAATACATTGTCACCACTAAACAAAGTCTACTGGAAATACATGTATATTTTTATACCCATTTTATAGGAGCATCGTTCGCGGCCTATGGACTAACTGACTCAGAATGACCATGTCATAGGGTCACAGTGTGTAACAGTCGGTGTCATACTCGCCTACTATCCGCGTGGTCGCGTTTCGATCCCAGCCGATACCACCCGAATTTTTCGGGCGAGAAAAATACCTTCCTTCGGAATGGAAGTAAAGCCGTGAGACCCGTGCCTGTAAAGATCCCTATCTAGGTCAGAAGCCTAGACTAGGCCAAATTCTAAATTACCAGGTCGCTCCCAAAGTGGGGTTGGTAAACCTCCTGAACAAAAAGTACAATACCCTATATTCCCGCATATACCCACATATTGCCATAATGCTACGGCGCGGCAATTACCCCATCTAAATCTAAATCTAAATCTAAACGCAACTTGCTCAAAGCTTGGGTTATAGAGTATGCTCGGTATCGTTATGCTAAGAAAAGTGCGATAGCCACTGTTCCATGAGACATACGAGAACTCGTTTAAAGCAGAATCACGTAAACCGAGGGGGATCTTTAATTTTTAATCTCCGCACGCACTCGATAACCCGCCCCCTCCACCTCCCCCCGCGTCTCCCGAGTCCACGGGATCCACCCAGCCCTCTCTTCACCTCCCCTCGGCGTATGTGCGTGATTTCGTCCTATCGCCGAGTTTACCTATCACCTGTTCCAACATTCCTCGCTGCAAACATACGCATGCCGCAGTGAAGTCTCTTGTCTTTCTGGAGATGAGTGTGTGTGTTGTGATGGGTTTTTGCCATCATTTTGTGCCTACCTTTTTTTTTTGGATGGCAGAGACACTGACCTGAGCCCTGTCCGATTCTTGAACTGATCGCTGATCTGCCAGTGCAACCTATTGTTTTCCTGAAAATATATTGTGATACGCTTAAAAAAATCGAAGAAAAAACCTAATACAACATTTGCAAAATTATTTTATTTATTTCAAATTACTACTTATTAAAGTAAACTCCACTACTAAATGGTTTCAGTAAAAAAGAACAACTAAAACTGCATCCATTCAACTGAATTTTTGATAAATCCAAGCATTTCTATGGACGAAAGATAATTTGTTCTTCACTCGATTCCTGCACTTCTACAAAGGTTTCAGTCACTGTTAACGCACTTTTCATTTTAAATTCGAGTATAATTATTTTTTAAATAAATGTATATTACAATGATAAGAGGTGTAATATTTAATGTTTATAAAATAATTATTTAACACAGAAAAATCGTAAGGTTGCGAAAAGTAAATGGAACGAAACCGTTGCAATCGTTTCTTCCTAGGATAATTGACTTAGGCGTTCCAAAGTTCCTCAGAAAAGTAACCAGATCCTAGGAACGGAACTTTTCCTTTCCATTCCGTTACTAACCAACACTGATAGTAATGACAAGTATGAATGAAATATTTTGTAAATATATATTCTTCGAGGATTTTTTATAAAGCGTATCTGAACTTAGTTTCTGGACATTCCTCAATTATTATTATTCCTGGACTAGCTTTCTTAAAAAAATTCCAATGCTTTTTATACAGTCGGAGTATCAGACCATTATTTTAAGGCGAGCGTATGTGTCACTTAGTTTGATACCTTCGTCTAGACAGGACATTAGCTACTTTGTAATTGGGTCTTACCGTGTCTGGTAATTTTTTTAGATTCTATATCCCCTTCGCCAGTACCAGTTAGACGAACTGAAACTCTCTCCGACATAATTTCCAGCTTTCCGTCGCCATTCCAGTTCATAAGCGTTTTTCTTTAATTTTCATTTTGATTCTTTCTGCTAAATAAATTTTAGAAAACATGCGGCAAATCTTCAACGTTCAACACAAGTGTTTGGTGAGATATATATTTACATGTATCTTTTTATTCTGTGTCCTTACATAAATTTGCTTCAAATTTAATCCAGCTGTTCGCTTCACCAATTTCCCCTACCAAAAGTATACCTATAACCCATTGCAAATTTTTTTTTTGAAAATGACGTCTAGAATTCAAAATACCACCGCAAATTGACACGGTTGTTGAGTGACGTCACCACATCGCTAAGGTGTGAATTTTTTCCTTTACCTGTTTTAACCGGATATGACGTCAAAAAATTTAAAATGTCCGCCGCAAATTGACATGGTCATTGAGTGGCGTCGCCATGACAACTACCACAAGAAATTCCCTGGAAGGACGAAACACAAGGGCGCATATCACCCCGTGAGAGTCCTGAAAATCGTATCAGCCGGAACGCCAAACTTGGAACCCGGATAGTGTCCCAGACGCGCGTTTAATTAACGGATCAAATTAATGGGCATATCTTGCACTATATACGCAATCGGATACGGCGGGTCTCGATCGAATTTCGACGGGGCGTCAATGTCATCAGGCGCCACGTCCACCTCTATCTCTCACGCAGACCACACAAATATTCCATTCGCGGATCGATTTGCGACGCGCGTTAAAAAAAATGAGAGAGGGGAGAGAAGCTATTGTTTTGCTAATGGGTTTGTGTTCAGGAGCCGGCACAATTAATCTAAGTCCCTGTGCGTGAATCTAGAAAATGATGTCTACCACTCTGATGAGTAATGGCTGCGTAATGAATGATGGCTGCCACTGTGTTGCGAAAGACGCGTGTGGATTGCACAAGATGTCTTCTTGTACAGGATGTCTTTCCAGCGGGTAATCTGGTCAGCAAGGCGCTCAATACAATCAATTATCGATGAAACAAATTAATATTAAAAAACCATTAAAGTTAAAAGTTTCGCATGAGAGGGCGGCCAGAAGTCATCACTTAAGTGTGAAATTAAATTTCGGGAAAAGTGTGAAGTGTGAAAATAAATTGGGTGATAAGTGTGAAGTTTTAAAAGAAATTGGGGGTTTGTAAATTGTGAAATTTACAAATGTGTTAAAATTTACAATTTACAAATGTTACAAATGTTAACATTTCCAAATTTCCAAATTTGCACATGTGAAATTTCGAGATGTGCACAATTGTAAATTTCACAATGTGCACACCGTGAAGTGTTGAGTGTGAAATTAAATTGTGGGTGAAGTTTGATCTGTCAAATTAAATTGGGGGAGAAGTGTGAAGTCTGAAATTAAATTGGGTAACATACATGTAGATGGCGCAGCCTGTGCCGAACATGTTTGTCAACCATCAGGGGTTGCATGAGGTATCCGAGAATCCAATCGAACCCGAATAAATCAGCAAAGAAAAACATTGACTAAAACGAAACGAATGAATGTATTGGGATGGGTTTTCTAACTTTTAACGTCATCTGTCGAGCGTCAGGAGAAACTGAAGCGAAACTCAATTGCTGGACGACATACTAAATATTGCGGCGCAATAGGAGTAGTGGGAGAGGAGCAGCAGAAACGGTTTATAATTGCAGCTGTATTTATACCCCCATACCTCCCCCTGCCATCCCCTTCTGCTCAACGTCAATGCGCATAACTCGTAACATAACTTCCATCATCGAGCATGACCACTGATTTATGTCTTTTTCCGGCCTTATCAACACACGCAACCACACTCCCTATAAGCGTTTGGCGAAATTCAAGTTTTTTTTTGCACGTAATTTTTGGCTTGTTTATGAGCCGAGAAATTGTTTGGCCGATTACATCGCCGCCATCATTGCAAAAGAAATATATTGGAGCTGTCGGCATGGGTTCTGTGTTTTATCACTAGGTGGCTAGTTTTCGTATCCGATATCTGATCTGAAAAATTATTTGTTTCTATGTCTAAAAAAGATTACAACTTTTGAAATTCGCAAGGAATTTGTCTGGGAATATGGTGACAATTGTTCGTCATTCAATTAGTTCGAAAATTGCGTTAAAAAATTAAATGACTACCGCACCGAACTCAATTATTGTTTGTTAATTTTTAAATCGAATGACTTTACTTTTATTGAGCAACGAGGAACGTCATTGGTCTTTTTCAAAAGGAACTTACCCCTGTTAATTTTTACCGTATTTGTTTGCTGGTGAAATTCCCTCACTTTAGTGAATCACTACATACATGAGATTCTGTTCCCCTCGTGTCGATTTGGCAATGTCCGATGGGAACATTTCCAAATTCATAGAACATATCGAATTTTTTTTTGAACAAAATGTCAAATGAAGATGTAGTTTCCACTTGGATCTATTGCCGAATAAATCTATGCATTCGCGCAATTTGATAGTACATTTAAATAGCGTCTTATGCGATGTATTTACGGCTTTAGTCAACTTACAAGTAAACCAACATTTAGGTCGACCCATTTTCGCCTAGTTGAGACAGTCAGTTCCTTGCACTAGCGTTAGTCCCTTTCCCTAATCACCACTCTCGCCCATCGTACCCCGTTCTCGCCGTATGCACCCCAATTATTGTAGGGGTGGGACGAATGCGAAATCTCATGCACAGGACGGATGCGAAATGTGCGATACTTTTTTTTTTTTTTTTTTTTTTTTTTTTTTTTGTAACACGCGCGTTCAAACGAAATGGACTTGCGGCTCGTGGTACTTGTGGCAGGCACTCAGCGTTAATAAATTATTGCGCCGCAGAAATACACGTTCCGAAAATTGTTACGATTCGGAGAGAATCTTGTTCCGTATCTTGACCGTAATTTGACAAAAAATTAAACACGCTATGTTGCGTCAAATTGAAGGCAAAATTTAAACGCCACTTCCATTTTTGCCCCCTCACAAACTGGTCGATGACAACGCGACATCATCAT
>JAUJYS010002551.1:0-14577 GCA_033995665.1 Melogona broelemanni | reverse complement strand
TAGAGACACGAGGGTGCAGTAGTCCTGTGGTGCACTAGGCGCTACGGTGACTTTAAAAAAAAAAAAAAAAAAAAAAATGTTCCTATGGAACACACTCATCAACATCTCCTTAGAGACATGAGGGTACAGTAATCCTGTAGTGCACTAGGCATTACAGTGATAAAAAAAACTTAGCAATTCTCTACGTGCAATGAGCCTCTGAATACATGCAGTCACTTGGCGGCGAAGGCCTTTACCAAATACTGGGATCATTTAGTTTGATTTTGTCTGGACGGTTTCACTGTACGTTTACAGTATTTTTTATTAAATATTACCGGTAAACAGTACATTGTACCTGTGTACTTTGTACTGTGTTTACATGAAATATGGAAAAAATTATGTGGAAATTTACCCCGTCTTTGGTCTCAGCAGGTTGCATAAACACGCCTCGCCCCGTCCATGTGACGAGTCACTCGGACATCTATCCGAACCCCTCAATGCTCGTTCATTTGGCGTTCGCTGATCTCTCTCGCCTCCCTCTTCACAGCGACTAAACGGCGGCGACGGCGACGAAAAGATCCGAGTAATTGACGGTCTCATTCTCGTCTAACGTGTAATTGGTCATTTGGAACACGGCATCCGCATTCGCACACACACGTACAGTATATACGTACTGCTCGTTTACCGTATATAAGCTTATGTGGGCTGCGTAGGAGAAACAAGCGCGTCACCTTAGAAACTTGCCCCACCCCCGGCCACCCACTCTCGGCATCGTGTGTGCGTCTTCGCTCCCTCCTCCCCCACCCCGTAGATCCATTTGTTTGCAGATGTAATTGAGCAAATATGACAACCCACAGCGGCCATTGTCCCGACCAGAAATTATATTAATGACAGGCTTCCACCTACTTGGCACGCGTTCACGTGTGTGTTGTCTGACCAGTCAACGGTGAATTAAGAAGAGGAATATGGGATGAAGGCTATATGTATGTAGCTGAGAAGATGTGCCATAGTGTCCGCGATCATAAGTCGGTAATGCTTCCAAACTGCGATGCGGACGGTCCCGGGTTCGATTCCCGGCAGAGGCTCTCGTTTATTCGGCGAGCCGCGGTACTGGTGTCACCCCTGAGCTTTCATTAGGGAGCGCGCCATGAATCAAACACCGCCACCGGTTGCAATAACGACTGGGCTAGACTGGTCGTACTATTTTGCGTTAAGTATGGAGAAGTTTTGTACAGTCTGTTGCGAGCCTATTCGAGAACGTATTAATTACGTAAATTATGCATAGTTTCTTCAACATTGTAGCCAATATGTTGAAAATTGATCAATTGGCGACAATTATTTAAAATTGATAACGCAGCCCCAAACCAAACACCTAATTTATTTGGCAATGCTTGAAAAATCTAGTCGCAACTAATCTAGTGATCAACAAAAAATAAAGTTACTTTCGGAAGAAAAAAAAACAACAGAAATTTAGATTTCCTGAATGTGATTTTTTTTAAACCAAAATTATGTGGAAGAGCGTTTATGTATTACAACCAAGCCAGTCATCCATCCATTAAAAAAAATTGTTATTGGCCAGCAACACATCATTAGCCGAAGAAGTCCACTTACTTTAATTACGTCGTTATTAACCATTACCAGCGCAATTGTCTCTCGAAATTTCTAATGAGCGGTGCACGTTTAAACGACGATGTTTTAAAATATTTATAAAGCTTGAAAAGCGTCAATTGAACAGCGTGCGTGCATCCTTTTTTGGACACAGCTAGTTCGAATGCAAATTTATATCACACATTACTTACACCTGACAAGGTTGACAACAAAAATTATGTTCGGCAATCATTAAAAAGAATGCCTAGTGGCACTAATGGATAAGTTTTGGTCGCAAAACAATTTTTTTTTTATATTGCTTTAAATCCAAAACAAATAAGTGGAGCAGTTGAAATTTGGTAAACAGGCTAACAACGCTATTAAGAGTTTCTTCCTACGAGGTTTACGCAATTTTAGGAAACTTTATGTAAACCCTAACAATTTACAGTAAAATTTCAAAAATAGTTATTTTTTCGTTTTCAGTTTGAGAAAATACTATTTGCAAATAAATCTATCTTGCTTCGAAATTAAGTTTTAATGAAAATTGTAACCATTATTGCAATGGTTTCGCTTTAACGTTTTCAAAAGCGTCTACATTTTGTAACCTGATAAAGGCTTGACAGCGCAGTTCGAACGACGTGAAAACAAGCCTGTGGTTTATTTTTCGTCGATGAAAAATTATAGCCAGCACTCCTATTCCCACGCGAACTACAAATAAATATAGGTAACACAGTGGGCTATCTCGCGATGCGACAGCGGCGGCTGCAAAGACATTGTCATTAAGATTCGCTGGGGAGAAGTACACAATCGTTTCAATCGGACATACAATTAATTATTTCGGTGCGATACCGGCGACAGGACAGAGTGGCGGATCCACGTGCAGACATCCCATAAATAAATTCGATGTCGCTAAATATATTTCGCGCGGAAAAATTGATCAGAGAGGGGGTGGCTGACTTCAAAAAACCTCCTTCACGCGAAAGCAGATGCTCGCAATGCACGCGCGGACCCATCGTGTGTTTCAAAAATACTGTACCTGGTCAAGAAATACGGAAATTTATACATAAAGGGTCGCAGATCACGACCGATACAAGCCATTTTTTAACTTGGAATGTGCGCTACCGCACATGCACTCTATAGGTGGGTCCCGTCGCCATCTAATAAAATATTCACAGTTTGGCATCAAGATTTATGAGTCACGCGTCACACGGTAATGTCAACGTCACACACATACACACCACGCCGACCGACACGGACAGAGGTGAGCGCAACGTTGGAAAGGATGGGACTGACATATGCGAAGTTGCATGTCAGGGAGTTACCTGAGTGCATGTTGAATACGGTGGGAAAAAATTACCTGAAGGCTGAGGAGGTGGTGGTGGTTGGTGGTGGTTGGTGGTGGGGGGAGGCGCAGCAAGAACGGTTGCGGTGATGGAATAGGGTGGAGTAGGTAAGGCGAGGGTGGGGCGACGGTGAGACTGGGGAAAAAGGCAGGAAGGTGGCATTATAGGGGGACGATGGGTGTTTGGGATGCTTGGTCGTCCTGTTGGGGGTGCGTGGGAATTTCCTAGACGAGCGTGCATAACCAGATCGGAAATTCCGGCAGGAAGAGACGTGAGCGGGTGGGATTCGTATAGCGCTACCGGTGTTTTGAACATGCATGGCCACCTTGCTCGATTACAACATTAACAAATTTTTACCGTTAATATTTTTTTTACGTCTGATCTGACACCGTACAACATCTGCAATGCGCTGTTCCTTTCGATTAGGTGTCAACGGATTAAATGCAGTGCAAAGCATTTTCCCTGTTAACTTGGTAACCGGTTAACTTGGTCTAAAAGTTTCAAAATGAAAAACTATAGAAAAAGTTAAAAAATTGAAGTACTAAATACTCGATTGTGCGGAGAAGCAATAAAAACCCCTGAGCCCTAAACAAACAATATTTTAATGAGGTGTCAACAATCAATGCCTCCTTCTTCACAAGAATAAGTCTGGAAATATATTTTTTTTTACCAGGACATGTGAATCCCGGAAACACCGTGAACATCTAAGAGTGAAAACAAAAAAGCAGTAATTTGGCTAGACCTAAAGTTCTGCGAAGAACCTGTAGCCCCCAGCCAAGATAGAAAGGTGGAGCGAAGATAGCGGTCCATAAATGAGGAGGGGGTGGGGAGGTGTTGAAGAAACAAAAAATGTTGCCAAGAATTGGGGCATACTCCCCCTGAGCTCTACAACCGGAGAAAGCGAGCTTATGGCAGAGGTGAATCGCTTCCATTCCTCGTGCACTAAAGCTAACGGGCAAATATGCGCCAACACACGGTTATACCCACCACCAGCGCGGATCGCCAATAATGCATCCTTATAGATCTTGACGTGATAAATAGTTTTTTCACTCTCTTCGCTCTCTGTTCAATTCAACTGGCACGTGCTAACATAACTGCTGTTCAACCGAACGCCGCAATAAAAGTTAGCTATAATTATATGTGTTGCAAGTCGGCCGCTCCATTACTCATGTATCGATGAGAGAGTCGGTAGGCCGATTGATGGCTGCGGCAGATGGGCTGCCCTGCGTTCGAGTCTTCGAATCATGTTTGTAGATAATATTTATTCCGGCGTGGTCATTTTAATGCTGGCTTTACTCGCATAGCATAACGATTGTTTATTATTATTATTATTATTATTATTATTATTTGACATTACTGTCGTGTCATCATTGTAGCAAAAGTATACAGAGAATATAATGTACCCCTCTAAACTCCTCTGTGGAGAGGCGCGCCACCAGTATCTCGGGATCGGAAAAAAACGAATCGAACCTGGGATCGCCAAACCAAAGGAGGAAGGCGCTCTACCGCCTGAATCACAGAGTACGACGATGGTACAAATATAAAATTTAACAATACTGTTTCCATACGTCGTCTATAATCTACACATTTTTGAAAAAACGCTGTCCATGTAAATCTCAATATCTCAATAGAAATGAGAGGCAGGCGATTGCAACGCCAACTTGTGGCAGTCCGAGATGCCATTAATTAAAAGAAAATGACTCCAGTCTGACATCATCGAAAAGGTGTCTGTCTGCCTGTCCGCCACATTCGCTCAATGAATGTGATTTATACGATTGGAAGAAAAAAAGAAAACAAAACAGAAAGTCCGGTCATCGGCGCTATTCGTGTTTTTGCACTCGTCTGTACCCCCCGCACCAAACCTGTGCGTATTATAGCGTTTCGGTACACCGGTGTGCATGACGCTCATCACACTTGGAAATGAATACACACACACATGCGTTGCAGCACTTCCACAAAAAACTTTCACTATCACGATCAAATGGCGAGCGGATAGAGCGAAGAATGATTTTCGAAATGGAGTGAGTGCATAAAGTACGAGAGAGCGTGTACAGCATGTGTGTGTGTGTGTGTGTGTAGGGAGCGCGTGACACACATTTTGCCAATAGAACGAGAAGAGAGAGAGCTAGCGAGAAGGCGCTTGTAGAAGTGGAGAGAGTGAGCACCTTCACGTGAGCGATCGCGCGCGCCACAAAGCTGCAACTCACGCGCGGGGCCACGCCGTCAGAACGAAACACCTCATCATCACGCGGCGTCCTCCCAGAACGCAGCGACAGCCCTCTTGCATCTGTTGACTAAGCATCAACCAGAACATAACCCTATGGTGATCAAGCTTAGCATATTGGAGTAACTGTGACAACTGTACGCGGCGCCCAACCCGGTCAAGCGGAGAAAATAGGGAGTGGCACGACGTTCCAGAAGTACTTCCGGTTGGTCAAACCGTCCAAGACATACCCCATACCGAAAACTGTGTTTTTTTTCGGCGACCTCATCTTGGAAACGTTGCTCGGACTGGCACCCTCATCTTGGAAACGTTACATGAACTCGGAAACTTTCTAGTTCGATTTGAATACTTGTAATTGAGAAGTTTTGTTAAGATTAAAACACACACAGCGACGCGTCAGGGAAAACTGACACCTGTCTCTGCCGGAGGAGTTTGTGAATCTGCGTGTCCATCTTCAAAGAGACACCGCAGCGAATGTTAAGCGTGACTAGGACCCATTTATCATTTCGCCAGTCAATCATTCACCAGACTGAGAAAAGAAAAAAGTCGGATTGATCGAGAAAGTAATCGTGTTCGATATTGGCCTGTCTCCGCGTGGTGCGTTATTGTGAAGACTTGGCAAACCGTGACGTTTATTATTTTATTTTTTCTTGTTATTATTATTCTTCCCCACACGGCGGGCAGTCGAAGAATCGCAATCATCTTCCATCAGTGATCCCCATGTTTATATTTCGCTTCGCACCCCCCTCGATGGCCGAGCACGGACCAATGACATTTCTTATCTGCCCGACGCAACAATGACAAGGCCCATTGTCGACTGTACCATTTTCGCGGTGATGACTTCACGCGTGTCCGAATTTACAACGTTCATCGGTAGGACCATATCTATTGACGGGACGTTCTGGTCTGACAAGTGAAAATCATACAATAACATTTATTTAAAAAAATCAATTATATATTGGTGACGACGACAGCGGGGTGGAAATAAAGTTGAGTAATATTTTTATTTGGCGTCGAGCGCCCGTCTCAAACATAATAGTAAAAAAGAACGGAGGATAGTCGTGCGTCTGCGGTGAACACATGCGGCCCAGCGCGAACAATTGATAATGAACCCGGGCGGTCACGGAGGGCCACACCAAAAACAGCAGCAGCCTCCTCGGCAGTGGGGAACAGAAGACTCGTGCGATATCGCCGTCGATCTGGAGATACTCAATATCGTCGAGGCAAAACCAGTGTGTACGGCCCCATAAATACGAAAACGGATACATTGTCATTGGCCAAACCAATACTGTGAGGAACGGTGGAAATTCTGATATCTTTCAAAGCATCTTGATGAAGACAAGCTGCTGCATTGGCGAGACCACGGAATGAGTTTTGGTTTTTTCTCTCCTTCCATCTCTTCTCCCCGTCGTCGGACTGAGCAAGCCATCATTATCTCTGCCGGTAAGAAATGTCACTTTTCACTTGGAAATGTAGTCCACATATACTCAAAAAGGAGTTGTGTCTATAGATAAGGCGAGCGTGGCGTATCACGAAGTTGATGTCAACGAGTTATGTTCCCCCACCACCCTTCCTCCATTTGCCCGTAACCAGTCCCCACCCTCTCCAACCCTCTTAACTTCCTATATCCGTATTTCATACAGACCATCGCATCTACGGTACATCTACCAGTCTCCTTCACCGACACTTCATCACACGAGTAGCTTTTTCAGCCGCGTGTCGAAATTTTCTTATCATTTACCATGTTTTGTGTATCCCCCTCCCCACTCCTACAACACCACACCTGCAGCCATATCTGATTGAAAACAATATTATGATGACCGATTTACTATAGGTAAAATGATTACCTCTCTCATTACCTGCTCGCACGGCATGGCGAAGAATAATGCACACGTAGGAAAGAGGCTGTCAATATAGAAAGCTTGTAGATTTCTTCATGTACATGTACATGTATGTAAAAATCTATACATGCATGGCTAATGGGCATGTCCCTGTGTATTTTTCTCGGGGCATTCGCGAGCGCCCTCGTGTGACAGCCACTACAACTAGACAGCTATAGAGTATAGAAGCCCTTTTCCAATTGATCAATGAACAGTTAGCAGTAATGCGTATCCATACCTTGTGAGTGGCGACATTGTGTGCATTTCAAATTTTACTCGTGCAAAATTGATTAATGACACACTAGTCCCCCGAGCAACTATCGTATAGATATCGACGTGTATAGAATAAATATTTAAGTTTTAAAATATTCATCCACCTTTGTGCGATTTTGATTTTGAACAATAAAAAATACACTAATCTAAAAAGTTCCAAAAGCCCCAAAGCGAAAAAATAAATTTGTTTCAAAGCATAGGCTCCTAGATATAAACGGCAAAAATATTGATTACTAAATATTTTCAAATCAGAATTAATTATCATTACCATTAATTGGCTATCATTGATGTCAAAATTCAACTCACTCTGAAATTGCACACCCACTGTAGAAATTGAGAATGGCAGCTTTGCCATAGTCGGGCCTTTGGACAAAGTGCGTTAATTACACACTAGAGCGCGCTGCCAACTTCGCCGTTGTCTTTTTTTTATCGCAAAGACAACTATATTTTTTATGCCACGAGTGTTTCGCAGAATATACGCCCGATGCTGTTTGGATGTGTTCACGCACGAACAAGTTTCAGTATCGCGATCAAAAAAAGGCGAGGTTGTAGGAAGCGGTAAAACCATTGGCATGGAAAGCGATCGCCCAGCAAAAGAGAGAACTCATAAAACAGAATTAATAGAAGGCCTTCTTCAAAAATAAAAAGGATATATTTCGCACAAACCAAGTTTTATTGCGAGTAAAACTAATTTTTGTTAATAATGGAAACAATACAATTTCGTACACAGTGTATATGGAACAATTTGTCTAAAAAATGTCTCTTCTATGAAACTGAAACCAACAAAATCTATCTATCTGTACCTGTAGGAAAAACACTACAGGTAAATTGAGGAATATACTGTATTTTGAATTTGATTAAATATCTCCAATATCCTGATTTCTGAAAGAAATAGAAAAATCCGTGAATTTCTACTCTGTCAAACGCGTTATTTTAATGATTTGCGTTGATGTTGGATTGCTCTGTCAAATGCTTTACTTTTGTGACTGATTTGCCATGAGGACAGCAAGCATCTCGGTCATTGTTGCCTTCAAGTGGAAACACGCAGCGTGCATGTATATCTGTTGTCACTCAGTTCGCTTGCGAATCTTTCCGCGCCGCCATTGCAGATTTGATCCAATTCTGAGGCGTTTCTTTTTTTATTTAAATGGCGCCTGGCGTGTGTTCCACAAGGCAATTTGCCACTGGTATTTGCGGTATCGTATGTACTATCAGCGTGGTGGTCTACGTATGTAGAAATGCGCGAGTAAAATCGTATTGTGAATTTCACTTTCAATTTGAAGTGTTTCCACCTCCCACGTACATCCTCCTGAGACCATGAGTGGACAACCAAACACGGAGGAGTTAAGACTCAATGATCGTCGCCATGAAATGTTCTAGCTTTTACACTCTGTTTTAATACCCTCTAGTCCCGCGTTCAGAATTTTTTTCCAATTCTTTACTGAATAATTTGTTTGTGAACTAAATATTTTAAAAATCAAACATTTTGATAATCAAAATAGAAGAGGATCTGGGATCCCAAGAGGGCATCGATCTTAGGTGCAGGGAACGGCAATGCACGAAAAAGTGAGACAGAGAGCCAGCGAATCAGAAACCCACAAAAGGATTTTTGTCAAAATTTGATATCTTTTGTGCGGACTCTCGTCATGACCCAAATTCATTTGAGACAGTCCTCACGACCGGTCTGTCTCTGTCGAAGCGGCAGCGATAAAGGCCCACACACATACACATGCACATATCATATTCGGGGTTTGACTGCTGCTGGCCGAGTCTGACAAGACGGAAGTTTGATCGAATTTCTCGCTCTCGCTCGTGTGTGCATGGACTGGATCGATCGGACGCGACACATGCTCGCGGTTGAGAGACGCTTGATGTGACGGCCAGTATACCTTCCATGAGGAGATTCAACCTCCCAGCCGTGTGCTACCTCCCAAGACCCACTAGTGCACATACTTAAGTGGGCAGTGTCATTAAACCATACTTTGAAACTTACACAAAATGCTGAATTTTGCCCCACTATCGTTTACACAAAAGACAGATTGTGTCTGTATTTTTCTGCCAAAGCAAATATGATATGGTTGGTAACTAATATCTCCATAGTGCTTGGGTAGTAGATTGTGTTTGAGTAATTAAGTACATTTCTTTAAAAAAATTATGGCAGAATGACCAGATTTCTCGGGGGGTCACAGGTGGATACGTAAATGCCAAATCGGCTTTCTTCTATTCCGTGTTACTCCACCCACCACCCAGGTGGTTCACCTGCGAGCTACAGACCATTCCCCACCCCCTACCGACTATCCCGTCGACGGAGAGAGAACACCAGAAATGTCACCACCGCGATAACAATACCCCATGTCCACACCTGGATCTTGCGACTTCACGTCATCATTATTATCCAGGGCCGAGCGGGCCACCCACCCCCGTAAGTGTATCGCACTCAACTCGGGCGATTCTCGACAGTTTAAACCTTCCTTGAACACAATTGTTGTTTCCTGCACCCCCACCCCTCTCTTCCCCTTCTCCTCCCTCCATCCACCTACTCTGGATCGCACCGTGTTGCATGCTAGCAACCTCTCCTCCTATTTAGCCCGCAGCCGCCACAACTTGTCTTCTTTCTTTCTCTCGCTCCAAAAGTGAACCTCACCCACCTCACCGTATTCGAGAATATACACCTAATCTCGACCTTTTCTCTTTCCCCCTACCTATATACCTTCGACTTAACCCTCTGCTGCAAGGATTCTTCTCTTCCCCACCACCACCACAACCACCAACTCTTCCCATCACCAATTTCACTCCCTTTCGTTGTTGTTTTTTGGTGGTGCCAAAAGGTTGGCCCGGCAGTCAGTCAAGTCAGAGCGCTGGATGTACTTTCACTCGTCAGCAGACATGCTGTGTTCTCTTGTTGTTGCCTTCTATTCCTCTTCTTTGCGTTCGGTGGCGGGCGCTCTCTCTCTCTTTCTCTTTGGAAGAACCCGGTATATATGCTCGTCGTCGTGAAGATGATGGCCGCATGGGAAGAACGGATTCCTCAGACTGATGGGAACCGCAACCGCACCTCTCTCTGGGAGAAGGTGGCGAACTGTGGGTGGGAGGGTGAGGGGGGTGCAAGATGCCGTCAGGTGAGGGAGATGCTTTCGCCAACGCTGGCAGCGTTTATGTCCTCGTGAGACCCACTATTTCTGGATCTTGATAAAAGTTTTTGCCTTGTAATGAAATCTAAAATAAAGGAATCCACAAAAAATTCGACAAACAATGTCACCTCACAAACAATCCACAAACAATGTCATCCCACGATCAGGTAAGCGCTTTGCTTCCATAGGCGGGTGCACGCTAAGAGCGCGTTTTTACGTGCACCTCTGTAGAGACGCTGAGCCATGGAGGATGTGCATAGCACAGCCGTTACCTTTCGCGTTTCGCGGCAGTCACGAAATTGTTGACTTTGACTGACACATGTGACCACCCTCAACGGAATAGAATGAGCATTGTTCGTGTTAAAGAGACGCGGGTTCGCAACCTTTCGCTTTTTGCCTACTTAATTAACACTTATGTTTGCGTACCCCCCCCCCTCCCCCATTCTACTCCTACCTTACCACGACGACCACCACCACCACTTGAAGATAAGGGCATGTCCCTTGACATAAAATTAAGCGAAAGGGTTTTGCTGGATTCACAAGCACTTTTTGTACGACCTGCATAATTTAAATATCCAACCAAAATATAAAGCATCTTGCGTATGGATGCATTAATGTCACAGTAGTGACATTAATGCATCCAATTTGCATGAACTGTAATTACGACCATTAAGAGTTTATCAATATGAATA
Organism: Melogona broelemanni; assembly: GCA_033995665.1. NCBI lineage: Eukaryota > Metazoa > Arthropoda > Diplopoda > Chordeumatida > Chordeumatidae > Melogona > Melogona broelemanni. Next base: position 3,468 of record JAUJYS010002551.1, on the reverse strand, counting down.
TCGATTTTGTTCAATCTTCTATTCATACACCTGTAGATATCAGTTGTAAACCTGCCGTTGACAGTAAACTAGCACAGTGGTTTTATAAGTGCCATTAAAAATTTAAAATAAATAATGAAATGTCATTAAAAATAAATGAAGCATTATTTGTTGTTTGTGTCTATACACTGGCTGCGGAAACAGAATAGACAAATATCAGAGCAAAAGAATAGCAAAAAAAAAAACAAAAAAAAAAAAAACAAGAAAAGTAGAATGACGAGCAGCTGATGCTGCAAGCCGGTTGCGATAACAAAAATGCGACCAAGAAACAGGACAGGAAAAATGGGAGCAAAACAGCTAGGGAGGGGAAAAATTCGGGTGTGAGAAAGTTTACATCAACTCACGGTGGATCGCGATCTTCGTCAATGAGAGGAAGTGAAGAATGGGACGGGACAAAAGCTCGGGCTGGAAGACAGGTCAGGAGGGTGAGGAGAAATTGGTGATGAGGGGGTGAAGAGGAAGGGGACACGGACCCACCAAAAGGGGGCGGCGACTCTACCGTGGTTCGACCCCAGCCTTCCACCAGCCAGCATCGAGAACGGAAGTCGATTGGTCGACGAACCATCCGAGCTAGCGAGTACGGACACGGAAAGAGTAGAACAGGAGGGGCGCCGTTAGAGAGGAAGGACATCGTACCATATATTCAGAGCTTGCCAGCATCACTTAATGTGCGTATGGACTCGAGAGGGCGGGCTCTTCACCAACCACCACCATTTTCAGGTGAACATCCGATGAGTCCACTCGGTCCGCCGTAAAGAAATATAGTGTTTTGTATTCGCGATCGTTTCACGCGGAGAGCGGCATCGTACGCTCGGACGGGGAGTATCAGTGACGGTGCTGCGGTACCTGCGTGTGTCTCATCGCCGACCGAATCTCATCCCCGCGCGGCAGCCGATCGTCGACTGGCAGCGCTACAGAGAGACAGACAAGCGCGAGAGAGGAATAGATAGAGGGGAACAACTCTCGGCTGCGCACGTGCGCACACGTGGAAGTGGGCCATCGGTGCAACGCCGCAGTCCAATTGGCTAATTACGGCGACGGCGGCGGCGCAACCAGGTGAACGAAAAGCTAATTGCGGACGGCTCGCGCGCTATACGTGGACCCGCGCTAGCCCAGCCACCGCCAGCAGCGACGGCGTCGGCAACAGGGAGGATATTGTGAGGCTGAGGAGGAGAGAAGGAAAAAAAAAATCGCTCGGACAACTCATCGTCGTATAACTGTACATTCACGTGTGCGGTGCGCGCGCGCGATCTCGCTCCAATGAGCTATCTAGGTCTGGCCTGACTTGGGCGCGACGTCAGATAGTTTTGAATTTCTGGAACGATTGGACGAGGGTGGTGCTCCGTAGTTCGATGGCTGCATGACCAACGGCAGCTGGCTAACGCGCTCTCTGTTTATCCTACCACTCTAAATCACATCATCACGTGTACATGTATATGCACTCACACATTCGTTAGGACTTGGCACAGTGGACAGGCGCGCTCTGGTTGGCAACCCCACCCGCACTCTAGATCTGGTGGCTTGGTTCAACTCCCCCCCCCCTCCGCCTCTTCGTCACCACCCAAACTCGTCTATGTGTGTGTGTGTTCGCTCGCGTGATCTGGATTAAAGATCTATGTGGAAAATCTTTGGAGAGTGTGAATGCGAGCAGAGACTCGCACGCCATCGTTCGTCTCGCGGTGCGTGAGACAAGATGACTTATCCGCGTGCGTACTGTGTTTATGATCGGTGAAAGTGGCGAGTTTTCTGTGTGGATACCACATATTTCTTCGGACACCTTCTGCGGCGGTGGAAACAACATATTGCGTGGGAGCTGTGACTCTTGAACTGTGACTGCGAACTGTCCCTGGAGCAAACCCAGAGATATTATTTCTCGTCTTATGAAGCGCACGCGTGTCCGGGAGTTCTTTTTTTGAATTGGGAGACGTGTGTAACGCGCGACGGGGTCGAGCGCTTTACTTTCTTCCGGCTTTGCATCGCTCGTTATTCCCTTCCCCGCGACGCCTAATAGATCACCTGTTGGATCTACGCAGTTGGTGTTGCCAGTCCGTATTGGACCCGTGCTCAAACTCTGTACACGCTCGTGGCGCTATAGACACTCGGTCAAACGCTTTACTTTGTTTTTGCGCCGTTTTAATGTTTGGCGACAACGGTGGGTGTCTAAATTGGAATCATGGGATCGCATCACTCAGCGGATGTTCATCTCAGCCCACGTCGATGGCTCTCACAGTTTAATGGAATATTGTGATATTGAAGCCATTCGATCCGTCACTTTATAATAGCGCCATTTTTGTACTGCTCTTCGGTTCACGTGGATATTCAACCTTTGATCCTGCGGTTTTGGGCGTTGTACTACCTTATTGGCCAATTGTGTTGTTAACTATCCGCGAGAAAATGAGCGATATACAAACTTGATCGATTCTGTGGTCGATTCTACGACAGGCAATTGCAGCCAAAGGAATATTATCGAATCGCTTTGACGCGTACGAATCTCAATCTTGAGCTGCTGAGCAGATGTGTCGGACCCACGAATTTCGTCGGCAACAACCTTCCTACCACTAGTAAGTTCTTATGCAAAAGTTTTGGGAAGTTGACAAGCCGCCTTAAGTTTTATTCTATGTCTAAAATAATTCAATTGATGTCAATTTATTCAGAAATGACATATCGACACACTTAATAGCAAAAATATCGACAGGATTGAAAAGCGCAAATGCACCACTATGTAAAGTAACACTAATTTTGAGGGATTTATCTAATGTCAATCTTATTCGTGTGCACCACAGCTTTGTCGTTCTTGTACAAAAACTATTTCGACTTCAGGGTGATCTTTTTTAAATTGAACCAGTGTTCGGCGGTGTTATACCTCTGACTAAACTTAATAAGCTATTTTTTGTGTTATTTTATTTTTTGGTCAACATATTATTTCTGCGATTTTTGTGGTTTTATCTTTTATTCTTTTAAGGGCGTGTATTTTAAAAATATTTATTAAAATTATTCAGAACAAGATAGCTTTTTTTAACGTGGTACCATTTTTTAAAACTTAATACCATTATGGTGGTCGAGTCAATAGCCACATTTTGCCACTACAAAAATCTTTATATTCATTACGATATTTTTTATTATAAAAAAGGTTTATACTCATTACGACATTTTTTATTATTGCGTAAACTACTTTTGCGTAGACTGTTTTGCAAATAGGATTTCCCAGACGGCTATTTCGTTAAAGCTTTCCTTTTAAGTCTTTCAAAAAAATATATTTTACCTCGCAAACGAGTTTTAAAATAATCCCTCAATTTATTATTTTTTTTTATTCACGTACTGCCTAGTGCACTACAGGATTACTGCACCCTCATGTCTCTGGAGATGTGCGAGGGGCAGGGAAGGGAAGGGATGGGGAATGGCAGCTGGAATAGCCAGGCTGCAGGATCC